>KZ653209.1:42513-55822 GCA_001010745.2 Gerris buenoi | reverse complement strand
AAAAGTTTTAGATTATATTTGCATAGTTTTTTACACGTTTTTAGGCCCGCACCGGGTCAAAAAATAGGTTTTAAAAAAAAATGTCTCATGTCACATAGTTTGGAGTGTAGATTTTATCAGCCGTGTGGAGCTTAAAGGGCTGTCCAATTTCGTTAATATTTGGTAAACACGTTTAGAAAAAAAAAAAATAAATAAATAAAAATAAAATAAAATAAAAATACCCTAAGGTAAAGAGAAATTAATATTTGCTTTCAATTTGAGAACGAAAAAGCCCCGAAAAATCTTGAAAAAAAATTATTTTTCTGAAACAGTTCTTACTAAACGTTTAAAATATTCTGCCAATCAGTGTGATACGCATTGCTTCCTTGTATCCTATCATGTAATATACATATTGATGTTATGCTTTCAAACCCTAATATTCTCTGATTTATTTAACTGTTTTCCCCGTTTTTTTAAATCTGTCAACATTTTTTTGATTTTTTACATGAATTAAAGTATAAATTTAGTAAAAGTTAAAGAGCGTAGTTGGTTAAAATTAATCTGAGTCTATCTGCGAGCTACTTTCGTCAAACCATCCACGTTTCATATAAATTAAATGATGATAATTAAATTACAAACTACTCGTCTGATTTTGAATGAAATTCGGATGGCTTGTCGATTGTAGCTGACAGATCGTCCCATATTAATTACAACTGTTTGCTTAACTTTAATTTAATATGGCTTAATTGATTTTAATTCATGTAAAAATAAGCAATAAAAAAATTGGGACAGATTTCGTCGAACAAGATCTTTCTCGATTTCGAGAAATATAGGGAGAAATTAATAAATTAGACACTAATGTGTTGTAAATGCAATATATCATTAGTTGGCGATAGAACTCAAGTAAGATACTCGTATGTGCCCTCACTAATATCAGAATATATTTAGTAAATTTTTGTAATTTTTTTTCTTCGATTTTCATGGGAAATACACAATCAGTAAAAGTTTTAGTTTTTCCAGGTAGTCGGAAAATGGGGTAAAAATTGATTGCTCAATTTTTACCTCACAAACAAGCGAAGTTAAACAAAAGTCTGCTAAAAAAAGAAGTTTTGTAAATAAAATGTTGCATAGAAGTCAAATAAAAAAAAGGAAAAGTTTTATTGTAGTTTTATCCAGGTTTTAAACACACAAGAATAGGGTTTGAGTGTTAAAAACACAGAAAAGCAAGTGCAAATAGCAAATACGCAAGATTGTCGGCAAACAAAGCTGTACTAAACTGCTTCACGCAAAAAGACAGAAACACGTTGTACCAACATTAACTATTCATGTTTAGTTAACAAGTATGATTGTGAAGCATCAAGTTCGTCTAAATGACTGTATCAAAATCTCCACTTGTTTTATTTTGAAAAACATTTGACTATATGTCTAGCGTTTACTTCACTATCGCCTCTGGGGAATTTGTACCAACTATTTCTTAGTTTATTCTATTCCCTAGTATCTACGTTTATGCAAAAAGATGCCAATGGTCCGCATGTTGATGTTTTCCCCCTATTCCGTTTATCCCTCACATAATATGAACCTTTATTGGGTCGGATAGGATGTATTAATCGCAGGTAATATTTTAAGCACATATTTGAGTATTTATATTAATAATTTGGTATTTGCCCATTTTAACCTTCTTTGCCGTTTCACACTGGATTGCGCTCCAAATTTGGGGAGCACTCCCTTCTTATCCCTTTGCACTATACAGTTCTTGAAGGACATTAGCCTTTTTGACTAGCTTAATAATCAACATAATACCATTTCTTCCACCTACATGTTCCCATCTTTTCACATCCAACCGTCCTTTACACGGATTTTCGATATTCCTAATTATTATTTGACCTTTTTTCCGTATTCTTCACTGTCCTCTTTCATTTATTTGGTCGGCAAAAAGTATATTTTTATAATACCCTTCTTCTCTCCCACATTTTGTGCTTTTTGCCAAGATGTGTACATATTTCCGAACCGCAATATATCACTGATTCTATGAAATCTGCGATAAATCTTTTGTTGCAGATAAATTAAAATTGGATAGTTATTTTTGGTCTATAATCCAATTATTCTTATCATGTTCGATTGGAAACTGGAGGTTACGGAAAGGTGGGAAGAAGGAAAAGTCTCTCCATGTAATATTATGTATTAATTATTGTAAAACCAGCTTTTGACCTGTAAAAGGCCAGGCTTTTTTTTCGAACTGTCTTCGTTGTGTCTACCTTTTCACTCGTGTTGCTACAGCCTTGCTCACTGGAGGCATATCTAATACTCAGCGAAATGTATCTCATGAAATTGCTGTGATTTGTGCATAATACTCGCCAGACGGGCGGAGAAATAAAAAAGCACATAATAGTCCCATATATTAGCGATGATATACCCCAGATAGAGAAAGACGAAGTACAGCAGGCTGTAAAGAACTTGAAGAAGGGCAAGGCACCAGGGGATGACGGGTAACAGAATGAACTAGTTCAGCTTGCAGGGGAAGCATTAATAAACCCTTTATGTCAACTGTTTAATAAAATCCTAAACTGTGGTGGAATTCCAGAAGAATGGGAAACAAGTAAAATTATTTTACTTTTCAAGAAAGGTAATAAGGAAATATAAACAATTGCAGACCCATCAGCCTTACACTTGCTATATACAAAATCTTCACAAAAATACTGCAAAAAAGATTAATAAATCTCATTTATGAGAACCACTCACTTAACCAAGCAGGGTTTAGACCAGGATTTTCTACAATAGACCACCTTCAAACTTTGGGACAACTTATAGAAAAAAGTAGAGAATATAGTATAAAGCTATATATTTGCTTCATAGATTTTTACAAAGCATTCGACTCCGTTGAGCATAACGACATCTGGCTGTCACTTAAAGAGATGGGAATCGGTAGTACATATGTAAGAGTCATTCAAAAAATATATGCAAACTCCAAAGCATATATCGCACTAGAGAAAAATGGACAGAAATTCAAGGTAAATAGATGAATGAGGCAAGGTTGCCCTCTCTCTCCAATTTAGTTTAATTGTGTATTAGAGTCAGTGTTTAAACATCTAGACTGGGAGAAAAAAGGTTTAAACATTCAAGGGAACTTCCTCAACAATCTTAGGTTCGCAGACGACATAGTAGTATTTGCAGAAAATCCTCACCAACTAGAAGAAATGGTCAACGACTTAAGTACTCACTGTCAGAGGGTTGGACTGAGCATTAATTGGGAAAAAACTAAAGTACTCACAAACTCATTAAAACCCATAATTAAGTGTGGAGATACTAGGATTACATATGAAGAGGAATACATATATACTTAGGACAACGTATATCCCTTGCTGATAACTGCGGACAAGAAGAAATAAACAGGAGGATAAAAATAGGTTGGCAAAATACTGGTCACTTAAAAAAGTTTTTAAAGGGAATCTGTCCAATGATATCAAAATTAAAGTGTTAGAAAGCTGTGTGTTCCCTTCAGTACTTTACGGATACCAAACATGGAAGCTCACAGCTCAACAGAGCAAAAAGCTTAACACCTCACAAATGAGCATGCTCAGGAGCATATATAGCATTAAAAAAATAAAAAACCAGGATATTATGAAAAAACACCGAACGAAAAACCTACAGACTCAAGCACACCAACTTAAATGGAACTGGGCCGGACATGTGGCCAGGCTGCCTACTAGCAGATGGGCTAAAATCTCAACAGACTGGACACCTTTGAACTACTCAAGAAGGAGAGGAAGACCTAGGAGGAGATGGAGGGATGAAATAGTGGAGAAACTAGGCATTTTGTGGCATAGAACAGCACAGGATAGAAACTGCTGGAAGAAAGTTATCCAAAATTTGTATAAGTAGAAGAGGAATTGATAAAATGCTTTTTATTTCTTTTTCTTTTGTTATTTATAATTTTACTGTTTAAAATTTTCTTGCCACAAAACTTCTTTCCCCCTTAAGGGGAGGCTTCTGCTTCACAAGAAGTGTCAATGAAGCTATTTTCATTTTCACTCGCCAGACAGAAATGTGCCGGCATATCTCCTAAAATGGAGGACTCTTTTGTCTTGGACATGTCTTTGACTCCAATGTGCACACTCCTGTATACTGTATAAGCCCTTGAGGTGGCGACAAAACTGTTTGGGGACAAAATGTCTCCTGTGTGCGCCTGGCCTAAGGGTAGTGACACACGCGCGTTACTTTTCCGCTTGCCGCTGCGTCTTTTTGACGCGTGTTTGTGCACATGGGGAAGAGACCAAAATGGGTGCAGAAGATTAAAACCTATATAGGACTAACAATGGGCCAATCTACTATGCAAGTTAAATAATTATTCGTACAAGTAGTTCTTAAGATTATGTTGTTTTGCAAAAATGAAGCTACATCCTGACAGATATGGGACCAAAAATGTTCCCTAATATCTAAAACGGATTTCTGATTAGGAATTCATGAAATTGGAGATAAACTATATTTTGTGGTAATCAAACATATTAATAATTAATACACGTTTGAACAATATACTTAATTTGAATAATCTACAAGTCTATGTATTTATAATTTTCTATGTATAACTTTTCATTTAAAACAGTCGAAAGTCTGAAACGTTTATCTCGTTGTAAGTTGAATTTATATTGTGGTTCGACAATTATTTATTCTTTTAGAATAAACAAACTTGCGAATTAATTATCATTAATAAGTTTTATTCCTTATAAATCCTTTTTCAACCTTAACCCACGCAACCTTTCTTGCGAACTAAGATTATATTTAAAATAATTAAGGCACTTGGTAGAATTAAGTCATAAGAACACGTGGATTAAGTTACTAAATCAGTTGAGTAGTGTAAAGTAGAATAAACGAGCATTTAAGACAAAACAAATACCTATGAATAACTACTGCGATACTTTATTTCAAATAAGTTTATTTTTAATTTTGATTTATAAACTGGCAAGTTGAAGTTAAAAGCTTTTACCTTCTGAAAACCGTCTGAAAACTTAATATAACTTGCTTTTGTGGTTTTTATGCAAATATCCTTGTGCTTGAGATGAAAGTTTTTTTTAATTTGTTCACAGTATTAAAATTTTCTTAAAGATACAATAACAAGAGGTTGTTTTTTTTTTGTTCGTTTAAGAAGTTCTTTTTAATATTTTGCCGTTGTTGTGGTAAAGGTTTTTATCATTAAAAGGTTTCAAAAGGTTTTTAAATGTGTTGTCTTCTCCGACTGTTAATTGTGGGGTTTTAATAAGAATGAAACGGCGAAGAAAAACTTTATTTAAAGATGAATGGTTTTGTGGAAGGTTGATATTCAGGACGAAGGACCTCTCTCTACACAGGAACAGGAGCCAAGCATTCTTCTGATCCTTCTTTCAGATAAGGCTAGCAATCCGTTCAAGGGTAAGAAACGAATCCTCGAGGAAAATGAAAAGAGAAAATTCTTCAATTCCCCGAATAACGTATAAAAAGGTTGAAAAGGGAAAAAGGGGTTCTTAAGACAAGGGAATGATTGTTAAAAGGGCGGGAAAACGAGATGGTTTTTCACCCACTAAGGTCTGATACCGTGGGTGAACGTTCCGCGCCAAAACCCCGACTCCTTTCTCTATAACTCATTAACTCTCTTCTTCATTTGCTTCCCGCCAAAAATCCTCCTTTTCTGACAAGTTTTTTCCCGCCTTTCTTTTCAAGAGAGGGAAAACTACCGGATACTCTTTATTTATTCTGTGCGCCCCGCTGTGTCTCGGTGCCTCTTTTCCCTCCTTTCCCGGTAGATTTGCCGCTTTAAAGAATACAGGGCCCTATATCATGAATCATTGTCGAAACGAATCCTCCTTCCCTTGCTCGGGGTTTGAAACAATTAGATCTCTCTGCCAAGAGAAGAATACCCGGGATTATTTTTGTAATCTCACCTTTAAACCATTGTTCTTCATCGTATGACTTTTCATTTTCCAATTCTTAATCTCCCATTCTTTAAGCCAAAACCACATATCCTATATACATATTATATGCACATGTATTTATGTATCATAATACAAGCAAAACATTAGAGCTTCTTCACGGTGCCTTTAAATATCATAATTTGAAAAACCATATATGGATTGATTCCATTGGTGGCTTTAAAATGTTTGTATTTAACATGCCATATCCGGATTAACATTTTTGGCTTCTTCTTTAACCGTTAATTTGTTATTAACAGTATGAAAGCATACTGGTAAGAACGCTTAAGGTTATCCATATGCCGTATTCCGATTTCCGATATACAGGGTGTGGCAAAAGTTTGGCAACGGTTAATTATCTTCGTTAATATTTGAGAAATCAAGCTGCAGTTTGTTGCAATCTTCATCATACATAAAAAAAACTCCTTTTTTTGGTGGGCACCAATTTCCCGCCATTTTGACCCCTATACTGTGATACATATTTGGAAAGGCCTTGATAAAAGAAAATATTTTCCGTAAACCAGAGCTTTTTATCTTTTGCCTATTTAAAATGGCGGCAAGTTTAAATTTCTAAATTGCCATTTTCAACGCTTGATTTCTGCTAAAATAAGGCTTTAAGAGAAAAAAAAATTAAGACTATAATTATCCTATTTTAAACTCTAAAATTCAAAATTGGTTTAAAAAAATATTTTTAATTATATTTTTGGCTGCAAAGGTGAAATGACTGCGTTTTTTATTTGGTTGCTACAGCAACCAAATAAAAATAAAAATTTGGAAAAAATAGCGCTGATATTTTATTTTTTACCCAAAAATAAGGGAAATTTACTTTTACAGTTTTTCTCATAAAACCTTTTCTTTGCCCGTAATTTTAACGTCAAACATTTAAATTTTGAAATTTTACTGACCGCCATTTTTAAACGGCAAAACATAAAATGCTCTGGTTTGCAGATATTTTTTTCTTTTTGCGGCCAATATCAAAATGAAATTTGGTGGGCATGTTTGTCATACAAAGAGGTACATACTACGGAAAGTTAACATTTTTGTTGTCCAACGAACTCTCCTGGGCATTGGTAAAATGAACATATATACGAAATTTCATCACAATCGGTCCACTTTTTAGTCATTCCATATTCCATCACTATTAGTCGACCTATATATACAGGGTGGGCAAAAAAAAACCGCACTCTTTTGAACACTTATTGCTCAGCTTCTGTAATAGATAGAGATGTGAGGTTTGCAGGGTCTGAAAACTACATTCTTCTAGTTTAAATATCACATCTATAACTATTGGTGAACTATTGAGTGAAAGCCATGCAATGATGGTTTGAAATAGGGTCTTAAAAAAAGTCGTTGTCCGGGTAGTAATCGTTGTCTGGTATTATAGTTTTGATAGACTAAATTACCATATGATGTAAGGTAGGGGGGAGGGGGGGGGTATTTTTAGGTAAGTGGGAGGAGTTCATCAGTGTTACAAGAAACATTGAAGATGTGTTAAGCACAATGTTGCCTGAAATTGAAGATCAAATGCCAAATCACACTTTTATGCAAGATGGTGCCACGACCCATCGCTCCTTGCAAACAATTCAATACTTGCAAGAGAGTAGCCCAGACTTCTGGCAACATTTTGTTTAACACATCTTCAATGTTTGTTATAACACTGAGGTACTCCTCCCACTTACCTACAAATACCCCCCCCCCTTCCACCATAATACAGTAATTTATTCTATCAAAAATATAATACCAGACAACGATTAACACCCGGACAACGACTTTTTTAAATACCCTATTTCAAACCGTTATTGCATGGCTTTCACCCAATATAGTTTTTCAAGTTATATAAATGAAATTAAAAGTAGAAGAATGTAGTTTTCAGACCCCGCAAACACCATATCTCTATCTATTATAGTAGCTAAGCTATAAGTGTTCATAAAGTGCGTTTTTTTTTTGGCCCACCCTGTAGTAGATCCTCGCCACTTGCAGTAAATGGTAAATGGAACACATTGGAATATGACAAACCTGAGTTGCTATTGACTGCCTACTTAATGTTTCTAAAACTTCGACATAAGAACCACCAAATCCTAACAAAAGAACCCTTCCTCTTGTAGTTTCATGCTGCTCGAATATACGTAGTTAAAACCGATTGAACTAAATACCTTCTATAAATTTAACTTAAGTACCTTGACTAAAGGGTATTCATTTGTTCTGTGATTTATTTTTGAGCTAAGTAGGACAAACTTAAATATTTATTATTCGTGAAGCAATCAATTTAATCCTTTAGGAAAGATTTAATTTCCTTAAATTTAGTCCTAATGTAGCCATTGAGAGGGATTAGGAACTTGGTGAATAAGAGGTGATATTGGTAATTTCCTCGTCTTGCTGGGGATTTCTAAAGCATTACCCGGCTTTAACCTTATTATTAGAACCGTTATAACTACGAGATAGTTAATTTAACTAGATAACGAGATAAAATCTTATATTTTTTTGTCTCAGAAGTTAAACGAATTCTGTCCGCTAGAGTGCAACCATCTTCTGCCCGACTTCACCCGTAAAATTATTGATTTATTTATTTTATTTATTTTTTTTTTTTCGTTTTATTTGTAGGTATATTACACCTACAATAATACATTGTTATAAGTAATAATGATGTTCCTGATTTACATGGGCATGGTAGTCGTGATGTGAGAAACTGTCCAGTGACAGCACTCACAATTAATAACATGCGTACAATATTTTATTTAAATTTTCATTTAATTTAATAAATCTCGTGGCCACTGCCTTTTCTTTTTTTTGGAATTAGAAGAGAGGTTGTGGACTAATTGGTGGACTAAAGGCTTAGGGTGATGAGATACCGAATCGTGAAAGGATTGATACTTGGAGGTGGCTAGGTCGGAAACAAAGGGTACATTAAGGTCGTTATGAAGGATGAGATTGGAAACAAAAAAGGGAGCATTAGTTATTTTTCTGAGGATTTTAGATTGAAGGGATTGGATACAGTAGGAGTTAGTGCGCTTGGAAAATTATTGAAAACAAGAATTTGATAATTTTATTACAGAATTTCTGTAATTCCTACGGTTTTATGAAAGCTAAACAAAATGGCCATATTTTTAAATCGTCCTGACATATTTTCATGATTTTTAATAATTGATTTTAAAATTTCAAGATATCGCTATCTCACCCCCACAAAAGAAATTAATTCAATAAATATACATATTAACATTTTTGCGTCTTTGTCTATCTATCTATCAGTTTGTCTGTAGGCCTCTGGATTTTTTTTTTACCCATTCTATCTTTGTCTTTTCGCCTCTATATCTATATATCGTTATAGATATATTTGTATGTTTCTTTATTTGTGTCTTTATTTGTCTGCATATATCAATTTGTCTAAACATCTTGTAGTTATGTTTCTTTATTTCTATCTTCATCTGGGGTTTTGGGGTTTGTTAATTTGTTTTTTGTTTGTCCGTTTCCAGGCAGTTTATGTTTACATGATATAAAAAATGATAAAATTGTCTCTCCCTTTATTTTCTTTTTTATTATACATTCTTTTTGTTAAAAAAAATCTTTATTTATCACTTCTTTCATCTATTTTTTTTAAATCTGCTTTTTGATTGCTATGTATATGTCACTAATTAATCTATAGAATTTTCTAATTGATTTTAGAGATGAGAGATATAACCCTTAATCCTCACTTAACCTCTTCTAAAGCTATTCTTGTTATATTTTCATGTATATCTGCGGTGATAAATATTTATTTACATTTTTTGGTGTAGAAAATGCATTTATATTTGAAATATGATTACTTATGCTATTAAAGAAGCCAGTGTTGCGAAGTCTTGTGAAATATAAAGTGATGATTATATGAGAGTTTATGATACAATTATCTGGAGCTTTGGCAAGACAAGACAATCAACAGTAAACTCTCATTTCTTGAAGAAACTTTACTGTGACTGTGTAAACATTGGGAGTCATGTGCAGATATTTTTTAATTTTGAAAGTGATAAAGTAACCTAAAAATTTACTTTCACTTTTTATTATTGTATCAACTATTTTTTTAAGTACGTAGGCAAAAACCAATGACCATTATACCATCAGGCGATTGTGTGTCTGTCTGTCTATCGTTAACGGAAGTTATAACCGAATGTACCGAATACAACAATTTTAATCTATGTAAAAAAATATTGGGAAGCCCGAAGAATCATCTCCCAATAAAAAACAACAAATGTTAACTGAAACATCTTACGGTTTTTGTGATTAAATTTAAATATTTTTGGGCATATTTAATTAAAGTAATTTTCAATCCTATCCAAGGGGACATCGAACCCCGATTTCCTGTTTTAACTACTTTCTTGAAAGCTAGAGTGTTCCTGTGAAAACGACTTGTATTTTTATTGGTAATGTAATAGTTATAAAAAAGTTTGAAAAAAAAGTTTTTCATATTTGTTCGTTATTACGGGTTTATTTTTTATTGAAATGAATTAATATTATAGAAATTTTCCATAAAAGAAATTCTACCTGGAGGGAAATCGAACTCCAACTATCCATTATTATCAATTTTCTTTAACGTGTATTTATGAAAATCGTTGAAACTTTTTTTGAGAATTTATCTTTACAAGTTTTTCTACGGATTTGGGGGAGTTGCTGCACAAAATTTAGAGCTAATTTTATTGCTAAAATGCCCAAGTCGAAGGATTCCTTATTACGTATTCGACTTTATCATATTGGGTTTAATTTTCAAGAGGGCAATGAATTGTCTTTTGCAGTCCCCCGGAATTTAAAAACCAATTTTAAAACATATTTTACACACATTTGGATACATGCTAAACACACAAATTCGGAGCTAAAACAATTAAACAAAAAATTGAACTCAGGGGACCTCAACTTATATATCTATCAACATCGAATTTACGCGCCACCTCATTACTTTCTCTTTAAATTTGAAAGTAAAAAAAAACTCAGGGGACCTTGAATTCTTGAAATCTATAAAAATCTTAAACGTAATTTTTCTACCAAAAATTTTACTTTAACACATTATACTACATACATATGTACCATTACTTTCTTTATACTACATTTTACTATGTATTACGCACCATTATACATTCTCTAAATTCATTATACTATAATTTCCTTACTACGTACAATTAATTTCTCTCTCCAATATTATTCTGTATACTTACTATGTGCCATTACCTTCCCTCTGCAGTATTATACTATATACTACTTATCAGATGCGTACTTTATGGAACAATATATTACAAAATCTTAAGGAAACCTTGTTTGTGTTCTCGTAACTTTGAAGGTCTTCAAAAGAGAGGGAAGCAAAGAAAACGTAGGCAGTGGTATATTCCGAAAAGGAAAAGCGAAGGAAACTAAAGTAGAGGTATATTGAGAAGAGAAAAGCGATGGATACCAGAAAGAAAATGAGGCTGAAAGGAAGAATTTACTATGGAATAACTCGCAGAGAACGAGGTAAACAAGAATAAATTGAAAATGTTTTTCTTCAACACTGACAAGCAACTGTAGTTTAGGAAAACTGAGTTTAGTTTTCTCAACATACATGATCCACTCTACGCCAGACAACAGTCAGAAACCCGACAAACTTAGCTATTTATTACTTATCTAGATCTGTTGTGGCTGTATAATGTATAATGCAATAGTTTGGCTACACAAATACCTTCTACACTTCACAAAATTGAAAACTAGAATAAACTTTGCTTGTCTAGCTCTTGACTTTTACTAGATAAGTTGACTCATCAACTTTAACTTCATCAACTTTAACTTCATCAATTAATCCTTGGTCCTTCAGCTCATACTTAGATGAATAAAAATACAAACATCTTTAGTTATGTCATCACAGGAATAATTGACTTATTACTTGCTCAAGCCCTTAATATCAAACCCTCTAGTTCTATGGATAAAAGTAATTTTTCCTCAATCCCATTAACATCAATTTTGCAATGAAAAGGACCATTTAAATGTATGCTTAAACTATTTTTGTTTTTACTTTCTTATATGCATATTATAGTACACTCAAAAATAAATTACTGTGAAGGTACAAAAATTCAATTCAATTTTGATTGATTTACACCTCCTAAGGTCCTAAAGTGCTACTAAT
This sequence comes from Gerris buenoi, assembly GCA_001010745.2. Lineage (NCBI taxonomy): Eukaryota > Metazoa > Arthropoda > Insecta > Hemiptera > Gerridae > Gerris > Gerris buenoi. Next base: position 43,789 of record KZ653209.1, on the reverse strand, counting down.
AAAATATGGTAATGGTTTTTTTTTTTGGAATAATATATAGGTAATTCGATTAGGTGATTCGAAAAATGTCCACGCTAAAAACATTGACCGTAATATATACCCCCAACAAAAACTTTACCGTAAAAAAGGGCATATTTACGGATATTTAGACATAGTTCCGGACCCCCTACCAAAAACGTCAGCCTATCAAAGTAGTGACATCTTCCTTTTGGCCAAGTCTACTCTATCATTATACCATAACCTCCCTTCACACCTACTCTCATGAGCAACCCGGCTCTTTCATTTCTGTATTACTTAAAACTTGGTCAGTTTCTAAATGAGGCAGAAAACAGGAAATAGTTCTAATTGTTCAGTTTGTGTAGAAGAAAGTTTATCTGATCATAAATACCTTACCTTTCAAATAGGTTCTACTTCGAATATGGTCAATAATTGATAACGGTTTTCGCATTGTCACTAAGAAAGGAGACTGGGATAAATTTCGTACTTCTCTTTTTACTCATCTTAGGAATACGTACTTCATAGATGATGATTTTGATTTTTCTTGTTTAGATAGTCATCTTGAAGTTAAAGTTAAAGCAACTGAAAATCTTGAAGTGTTTATAGAACAGTTGTATAGTATAGTACAGGAAGCTTGTTGTCAAGCTTTTCCGTTAGTTAAGCCTTTTAAAAAGCCCTCTGCTAAGAGAAGTGTAAGCTTTTGGAATAGAGAATTAGATATCCTTAGGAAAAGGGTAGCGGCACTTCGAAGACGTTTTCAACGAACGTTTAATAATGAAAATTTACGGTTAGAGAGAAAGCAGATCTTTTATAGAGTTCGGCGAGAATACCAGGAGAAATTGACAACATCAAAATTAGAATCTTGGAAACAGTACTGCTCTTTAACTAACAGAGCATTTTTTTTTCTGAAATTGCATTCAACATGGGGGACCAATAAAATCGTTTCGCTCAAAATGTTCCCACCTTTTGATTGTGCCAACTCTAATCTTATAGACTGTAGTTAACTGAATACTAAAAAATGCATCAAGCGATTTTTTATTTCTAGATCTATTTTCACTTTATCAACTTTATTTCATTAAGCTGTTTATAATTACTATAATATCGCTATTACTTTTAATTGTTACTTTTACAATTACTTCTACAGCAACAGGTAAAAAATTACCTGTTAAAAGTTATGTTACAATATTACACTTTGAATTAAAACTAAATGAGAGACTTGTAGGCCGAGGGAAAAACAAACTATGTTTGATACTGGCTCTGATAAAATAGAAACGAAAAT
>KZ653208.1:62416-73701 GCA_001010745.2 Gerris buenoi | reverse complement strand
TTACCTTTAATTTGGTTTTTGTTTCAGCCTTCTAGAACAAATAGTTTAGGAGATATGAGCGTTGACGTAAATGCCCACAAACACACAAATTAGCGTGCGAAGGAAATCAAAAATGGCCGCCACACCTAAACGGTTTAAGATAAAAAATTTTTAAGCATTGTTTTGAACACCTTAAATATGAGAGAAACAACAGGGAAAATATAATTTTTTTTTAAAATGGTCGAGCAACCAACTATTTAATTTTTGGACCACTTTGTATGGATTGACCCAAAATAGATCTTCCCTACTCAAAATCGTTTGCTTGTATCAGGTTGAAATTTTACATGCCTGTTTCAATTGTACTTTAGACGACCTTACGTTAGAACGTAAGATATCGATAAAAACTTTTTTTCTTTATTTTAAACGTTTAGGTCCGCTTTATCACTTCTTAGTAGTGTCGGTGTTCGTTTTACTAAAAAAATATTATTTATAAAAGTGGTTTGTCTCATTAAATAGATAAAGTTAGAATTTTTTTTAATCCTAAAATACCAATTTTAAATTTGATGCTTACGTTAAAGCTAGCGTTGCGCGTGAACCCTTGGGCGGATAACGTTGTCTAATGAACTCATCCTGTGCATTGGTAAAATGAACATGTGTACCAAATTTCAACTAACTCGGTCATCTTTTATTTTGCTCAAGTTATCGTCATCGGTAGGTTTCGTGACGCTTGGTTTTGTGACGGTGATTTTGGTCGTTTTTTTCGGATTCACTCCCGGATTCCAGAACGTGCCATAAGGAACTTCGTTCCAATAAGCTCTCAATTTCTTATGTAACACTATAACAATGAGCTCTCTCTGAAGTGATAAAATTTTTAACTATTTGTTCGATATTTAATTAGTTATTTGCCCAAGGAACTATTTAAATAGAGTGCCATCAATAGAAATTTAGCAATGAAGCAAATTTGAAAGAGAAGGATGAATGAGTGTTGGATCACATTTAAACTATCATATTTTGTTATTTGAACCTGATCTACTTATTTCACAACTGTTAAATCCGCTTATTATTTTTTACGCTTGAATATATATTATGTAACTAAGGCATTTTTAGGTATGAACCAACGAACTAAGGTATTACAGTATGAACCAACGAAAAAGTTGTATTTCAAAAATACCTACTACTAGTTTTTAAACAGAGTAAAATAATGAGAAAAAGAAGTTACCCATAGAATTTAATAATCTGAAACAATGCCCTAGATATTATTTTTTAAAAAATGCATAATTTTCAACTTCGACAAAGGATAGGGAAAGCATAATAATATACTTTGTAGAAAACAAGAAATTGTTAACAAAATAATAAGTTATGTTTTTCTACATCCGCATCTCATTTGATATTCGGGTGGAGTATTGGCAAAACCAAAGTTGGCGAATTACCTCAACGAGAAGTAGAAACAGCTCGAAACATGCCGAATAGTAACGAATTCAACCGAATAAAACAAGCAGGAGGTGTGAAACGATACGGAATAATTCAGTGAAGGGAGCAAGGCCAGACAGGTAGACTTGATAAGGAGATCTAATTCCATATTCTAGATATTCTCCTTTCTAGAATTATCCTAGACCTTAGACCCAAAGCAATAGTGCAATCCAACAAAAGCATTTACTTTTTAAAGCTAACTTTATCTAGTGAAATAACAATGGAGTTGAAGAAGAGAATCCTTGACTAAACTTAACCTAATTTAGACATCGATTGAAACCCCCGGGTATCTTTAGCCGGTGGTACGGTAGCTTTCCCATGGACCATACCATAATTCAATTTACATGTGGAATATTGGTCATTCAAATTTGTTGACGTTTCCAGCCTATACTGCTAACTCACTTACTATTTTTCGTGTAGTTGCAATAGCAACACAGTTTTACTCTGACCAGATCTTCCAATATTATAAAAGTATAGTAGTATATAATAGTCCAATAATATGTTCAAGATATCCAAACAGATCTTGTGAATAGTAGTAGATTAAAGAGGAAGGCTTACCTTCATACTTATTTTATTAAGCAATCATGTCAAATTTCGCCATAATTTAGTAATGCATTTCTTCTATTTTACGAGAAACTACTTTAAAAATATCCATAGTCTACTGAAGTTATCAATAAAACATACAATAGACAAAATAAACATACGATCTCACTATATCTGTCCTGGTGATTGAACTGGCTGAAAATTTTATTGATGATCTTCCAATAGATAAACGTAGACAGTTGAACATCATTTTAAGTGATAAATAATTATTTAGTCATTGTTTGTTCGGTAATAAGTGAACTATGATGAATGAAAAGAGGTTACCTGATGACGATAAAAGTAAAACGTCGAGTTGTACCTTCTATGACCTCTTAAAATGGCCTCTGAAGCGGTGTACTTATTGGGGAGAAATATGAGAGGAAGAGGTAAGAGTTAGAGGGATGACAAATAGAGAGATAGAAAAATGAGAGACAAAGCGATGGGATATTGAGAGCTGAAAGACAGAGATGTGAAATTAAGAGATGAGAGATAGACAGATGATATGTAGAGAGAACAAATATAAAGAAATGAGTGATAGAGAGGTGAGAGATAGAGAGGTAAGAGATAGAGAGGTGAGAGATAGAGACGTGAGAGAGAGAGAGATCAAGTTGAAATCAAAAGCTCTTCTTTCCCTACAAATTACAAGATGTGGAGAAGGGGACAGACTACTCCATTCTACTCAATAGTAAACAACAGTACTATGATCCTAATCACCTATAGTAATATCACGAATTAAACTATCTTGCTCAAATGATGCGTTAAAAGAGGAACAAAACAGGCTGGTGTGAATAAGTTTGTCGAAGAGGTATTTTCTATGAAACCACGCCTAAGCAACAAGTCATGATATACCCTGTGAGGCTCATGCGTTATGAGACATATTTTAAATTAATGACTACAAAGATATACGTGGAAAGTTGGTGAGAATTTCAATCACTAATCGCTAATAATGGAAGGAAGTGTTTGCGTTGTCGATATACCCACAAGGCTTAATGAATGCATCTTATAGGGTAAGTAAAAGGTACCTCATTAGCCGATCATTAGCACCTTCTGCGCTGTGTTCTAGGGTAGAATATTTTACGAAAGTACTTCAAGTTGGAACGCGTACTTCGTGACTTACAGGTTTAGGAAAACCATCACTTAAGAAGCAACTTTCCCAGTGTTCTAGGGTAAAATGTTATACCTACGAAAATACTTCACGTTTGGACGCGTACTTCGTGTCTTACACAGTTTAGAAAAACCATCACTTAAGAAGTAACTTTCCCAGTGTTCTAGGGAAAATGTAATACCTACAAAAATACTTCAGATTATGACGCGTACTTCGTACCGTGTACAGTTTAGGAAATCCGTCACTAAAGAAGCAACTTTCCCAGTCAATAGTCCAGTAACAGGTGTTTTGTTTTAAGTGAACGACATAAATGAACGTCATAATATAACCCATTAATAAAATCGAATGCTTTATAAAGTCAACTGACAAATTTCATTTAATTTTCGTAACTCATTTTTAAAAATATAACAAGGGAAAAGTTTTCATTTTAAATTTTTAATAAGATCATGAATAATTTGTAAGTTAAAAAGATTATTCCGGAAAATTAAAGAACGAATAAATAAACTATGTTCGTTAAACAATATTTAATTAAGTAATGATAAGGAGCTTTTATATTATTTTTTATTCTTCATCTTTAGCTATTTCTTTTATAATTGATAGGAAATGAGGAAGAAAAGAATTTAAGGTAAATGTAAGTTTTTATTAACAAAGAACATATAAATAAAGAGTTAACGTTTTAAAAATTAATTTAAAACCAACTGTCGTCTATTTAATATTGTTCACTATTATAATCGTCGACGGAACTAATTGGCTTGTTTGAAAAAGGACCTTTTTTATTATGTATTATCTTCTATTTTAAAATAACTTTAAATATTTATAGCAACAATATTTCTAAAAATAATTTATTACTTATTATAAAGTATGCTAAGGATCATTCATATTCTATATCAACTAGTCGTTTTATTAAATAATTATAATTACAATTTGTTACATGCAATATTTTATGAGAACCTGAGTTGGGTACAAATTGAAATTTAACAAATTGAAATTTATAAGGACATTTATTATGCCACTTATTATTTACAAAGAACTTAANTTTATACTCTTATTCATTTGAAAATATAATTAAAGCTATATATTTAAACTATTTTCTCTCAGTACTCAACTTAGTAAGAAGGAGATGTATTTCTACAATAATTACGAAGTAAGGTAATTACGATGTAAGCTAATTAAGCTCTCTCACTTTCATATTCCTTTAGTAAATGTATCCTAAAAGAATATAAAAGAGAGAAAGAATATGAAAGACATTTATCCACTTTTATCCGCTGAACATAAATACTTTCAATGTACTATTTCTGTATAGAAAACTCCTATTTTTATCAATACATTTAAGATCGACTAAAGGTAAGCTTTTCAGCTGTTTATTTGTCCCTGTATAACAAAGTATTTTTCACAATAAAACCCAGAATAGACGGAGACACACAATAGATCCATTGACCAAGTCGAGTGACCTACTTCGTCAACTCATTTCTACACCATTAAGTGCCATAATAAAAAAAATTATATATTACTGAAACTTCAAGTCAAACTTTTAATGATTTTTAGTCTTGTTTTGAGTCTTTAGTCGATATGATTCTTTCCATTCAATACATATATATTAGATTTATTATTGAAATAACACCCTTTGTACTATGTTTTGGACAAAAGACTTCAGTTTCCAAATGAAAAATGTTTCACTTAATGTTTAGTCGTACTAAGAAAGTAAAAATATAAATAGTGTTCTCATTAAAAGTTCTTTGTATAAAAGGCAGAGTGGTCAAAAATCAACAGAAGGTGACATGACGAGAATCACAATGATTTTTAACATATTTTAATGTTCAAACATAAATTTTCAATCACCACCTCGAAGTAATCAAAAAATAATATAAGAAAAACTAAGGTACTGAGGTGGCTTATTTCCTAAGTGACGCATCTACCGAAGAGTCTGCTTTAGGGTGTGGTGAAATTCTCGATTTTGAATCAAATTCGATATGCTTTTATTAAAAGGGATTATGCCTGTACTATGTGAATCTTGAATCTTCATGCTTAATTTTTTTACTTCCCTGAAAACCTCTTCCTTTCTTACTCCTATTTACGCCTACCATTGAGAAGGGTACAATTGTATCTTAAACCTCTTCCTTTCTTACTCCTATTTACGCCTACCATTGAGAAGGGTACAATTGTATCTTAAACCTCTTCCTTTCTTACTCTTATTTACGCCTACCATTGAGGAGGGTACAATTGTATCTTAAACCTTTTTCTAAAGGAGGTTCACGGTGATGAAAAATGAAAATTAAACTTTTGATGCTGCATAAAACCAGAAGAAAAAGAAAATTTGGATAAATATGAAGTAAATCTATATAACTCTATATTGTAAAAAACACCTGGAACCGAAATACACTCACTTGTTCTGAGATTCAATTTATATGAAGTGAGACAAAATTCAGATTAGACGGTCGTTGAAATTGATTTCTAATGAAGCTTATGCGAGCACTCAGTAATGACCCATTGGTGTCAAAAAGGTTTAACTTTGTACAATTTTTATTTTAACTATAACTGCTTTTATTTTTGCTAAAACTATTAATACTTGGTTCAACAGCTAAATTTGTCTTTCGTATTGTGTACGTTTTCCTTTTATATACGTTTCCGGTCTCGGTTCGAATCTATTGATGATAAAAACAGTATTGGAAAAGGCTAGGATGTGGTTTACTGCTAACAAAGCTTCCCTTGCAGGAAAATCAATTATTACACAATCTTTAATTATGCATTCCTAAGAAGGATTTTGTCTGATATTAATTAGAAATAAGGCTCAAGTATTGAAGTCTAAGTGTTAGGTTTCGAGAAAGGTGTGACACGTGACACTCTATTCTGGCCACTCAGATCGTTCTGGGACTACTTGTGGGTGAGGAGGGTCGAGTCCCTACTTCAACCTTGATTAGACATCTCCAATCTCAGTGGCCTTCAGATGTTGTTTCATGACGTAAAAATCTCAGGTTTTTTCTTCTTTAATTTCTTGATCCAAACTATTTTTTGAAGTGGCGTAAAAATATCGACAACATTGTCCACTTAATATTGGAGCTGCTAAAATAAAGTTTCTTAATTCAAATAGGTTATTTGGACATAATTATGAAATAAATCCGTAACAAATCAGCCCTACGACTTGCGAATAAAAGATAAATACATACTCATAACTATCACTACTTCTCTTTCAAATGTGTGCTATGATTTCAAAATTATATCATTAATAGAGACACTGTTTAAGATAAAAAATACTTTAACTTCAAATTTCTTTAACTTACAAAAATATGTAGCTAATAGTAAAGGTTCTACTAACTATATAATACTGCTAGTAAGCATAAAATAAAATATAAACTACATATCGCTCATACACCTGCAAAACATTATAAGTCCGATTTTAGGGATTTTTTTATTTTTTCATATTTCGATAGATTTTGGTCGACTGCGTCTCCGTGTGAAATATAGCATGTGAGCTTTTTTACCATATGTATTAACTTGCGAGGTTTTGTACCTACTTTAAAATAACGTTACGAATTTTTATCTGGACATACGTGGTTTTAATTACTAGTCTACACATAGTAAAATAAACATACGAGGTTTTTGATGACTTAATAACATTTTTACTGTTTTAGTCTTAACTTTTTATCAAAGGATAGTCGCCCCGAGGGGGGAAAATTCTGTCATTATTGATTCCTTCTTGCTACTTTGATTGTACCTATTATAATTTTTTTAACAGTTTACACTTCTTTTACCCAAAATATCGAAAGGTTAAACAAAAATATCAAAAAGGCAAAACTAATATATCGAACAAAGCAAACACAGATATATCGAACAAGGCAAAAATAAATTTAATGCAATGAAAACGAAAAATATATTTTCATTCTTATATTTCTAGAAGATGTTTTCTCTCTAAAAATTTATGTTGCTATGTCATAATATCATAGAGGGAAACATATTGTGATAGCTATTAGATTTGAAAACACACAAAAATATGTAGAAGGTACAAATTAATTTATTGTATTTGTTTATATGCTGTCAACTTAAAATGATTTAAAATATAAATTGACATCTTGTCTTGTGTAATGAGTAAAAATGCAGTGTTCATTTATTATAAGATATATAAGCTATTAGAGCCNTTGTTCAGAACGATCACATAGTTTCCGTTACCTTCAGTAAGCTCGGATGCAACTTATAGATTAATGTAAATGAAATAAAATAAGCTATCATTAAATAGCTGTGTAAAGTCTTAAAGTTCTAGCGTTCTTTTTGGGTAAGATGCGTACATTATAATTTGCTATTAAACGATTTATTAATTCACTTATCTACTTAATAAGGCAAACCACAAAATAGGGTTTCATAAAACTTTTTTGACTTTTTTATATAGACTTATTAGGACGAAAAACAACTTTTTAATGAAGCCCGTCTGTACTGGTCAGCGCGTCACCAAATGGCTCAACAGCCAAGAGTGGGCGTTGGCTAGTAAGTAAGTAAGTAAATTTTTTATATAGAATTTTATAAATCTGTCGGAAATTGGAATGAAAGATCACAAGATATCTTAAGCTTAGAAACGTCAGGAAGGATTTAAAGAAGATCAAAATTGTGTGGGACAATGAAGATTAGGCCGACAAATAGAAAATTTACCAGTAAATTAACTCACTAAAGATTCTTAAAAATAATTCATTGTGGAAGTTCATATTTTAACTATAGAGTCTAAGTTTCAAAGGTAAAACATGACAATATCTTAATTCAATTCTTGTTTTTTTTTTAATGCTTAATATTACCTAAGGAAAGCTATTTATATTTCTCTAGCTAGAATATTTCTATAATAATATTCTATATGTTATGGATTTGTTTTTAACTTAACTCACGGACTAGACTTAAAATCAATAAGTCCTTTAAATTTCTCTAGAATGCANTGGAATGAGAAGGGGGAGTTGAAGATGCGTGATTGTAGTGTAGAAGGGCGGCTGAAGTAGTGGGGGTAGGCCAACTACTAACTACTTTCCTTTTCTGTCTGACATTCTGATATACCTACTTTCAAGTTCTCCCTTACCTCCCTAATCACTCTCACTCTTTCTACACACAGTGTAGTATGTCACTCTCAAGCTCCCCTCTTTTCTCCCCGGACTACACCCTTTCTCTCCTATCGCGCTCTTTCACACAGGTTTTGTATAGCACTATCACTGAATTCGTTTGTTTACAAAACTTTTTTAATAATATAGATAGATTATACAGTACTTTAAAATATACGTATTATTCTATATTACTTGATTAATTATATTGAGGAAATAAAATATTAAATTACGCGTCTAGTGCGGAAAGTAGCATTTTGCATGTGAGTGTGGAGTTTGCACCCCTATCGCTCGGGTGCAAACTCAAGGGTAGTAATACCACACGAGGAACTGCAAATTGCAGTTATTTATTTTATTAGAGTATAATACTTCTGCTTTGTCTACCTGACCTAGAATGTCATTTGACTATTTTAATATCACATTACATATTTCAATTCATGAAAATTTATAAGCCTTTTATTTATCTGTTACAGATCAGAAATCCAGCCGACGAGACGGAGTGTATTGAGTGCCCTATGGGTACAGTACCGGATTTTGGACATGCATTCTGCTTAGAAATACCTGAAGTTTTCTTAAGAGCTGAAACCGGATGGGCTATTGGAGCAATGACGCTTTCTGCATTAGGTAATATATAATGATGTAACAACACTTATTACAATAAGCACTAAATACATTATGGATAAATGGATAATAAATACATTATGGGACGACAGAAGACACTGCCCATTCTTGTTGGGAACAAGTTGAAATTCCGTTTTAAGAGAGGAATAATAATTCAGAATACTCATATCACCTTGAACTATTGTTCAAGTATTAGAAGGTCATAGACCACTTAGGCTTGAAAACTGGTTAAATATTATGATTGTTGAGGGAAGCTATTATAGCAAGTGACACCACAGCGAGATCTACTCGATTTAAAATGTCTATTAACTTTAAAATAATGTAGCCATTCAATATAATATACCTTACGCCCTACGATCACTGTATGAGTTATACCTACTTTATTGATAAGATATTAATTTCGTACTGTAATTAACTTTCCTCTAAATTTCTTGAGAATGCACTATATTCATATGAAAATTCCTTGGAATAATATAAATTAGTTAAAAAGAACCGACGGAAANACGCCCTACGATCACTGTATGAGTTATACCTACTTTATTGATAAGATATTAATTTCGTACTGTAATTAACTTTCCTCTAAATTTCTTGAGAATGCACTATATTCATATGAAAATTCCTTGGAATAATATAAATTAGTTAAAAAGAACCGACGGAAAATTATATATGAAGAAATAAAGATTAATGTAAGTGAAATGAAGTAAGCTATTATTAAATAACTGTGTAAAAGTTTTAATACGTAAAGGAGAATATTTTTGGCATGGAAATGTCGAGTATTCCATCTTATAAATATTTCAGCATTTTAATTAAAAACTTTACTTGGTATGATTATGGAAACTTTCTATTGTTTATGAAAGAATAACTCTAACTTTATAGAGCTTTAAGTCTTTATTATTGTTATTTTTATTACAAATATCTTTCGCACTATGTGCTATCTTATAAATTTGAGAAAACTTACATTTTGCGTCCTGAGAATTTTAAATGGCTTTATTAATTTTAAGTTTTCTAATATATTATTATCTTAGGTATCTTTATTCTTATAAGATTTCTCATATTGCATATATTATTTAACATTAGAAAACTAAACTTATAAAAGAAGAATGCTAATAAATTATTAATCTAAAGCTGTTAAGAAAATAAGACGAGTAACGTGGTTTTCTGACGTGTAGATTTTACATTATTTTAGTTTTCTATACTTGATAAGAACCGATGAGTCTGATTTTTGTCAAACTTCTTTAGGCTTGGTAGAATAAATTGGCTTGGATGACTAAATTGCATGAAACGAAGTTTGTGATTCGAGACTCATTTAAGTGAAAGATATTTTAAGTTGGTAGTTGATTTACCTGTAAAAAAATCTTTACTTGGACGATCTCCAAGTGTCTCGATCCACCGATCCTTGATTCAGCAAGCATAAGTTCTAACCATTGCACCACGAAGGTAGCGTAATATGGGGGGTTCAGTATGAAAGTGGAATAAGTCCATCAAACTTGATTTTGAGTTACAGACACTTTTGTGAATTTACTGAGTGCTAATTACTATTGCATTATAAAGTTTAATTAATTCGATTATTCTATAGTTTAGTTCATTAATAAATATATTTTACAGATTTTAGGTTGATACCTTAAAAAAAATCCAATTTATGACATTTCAAATGGAAGCTACTGTGACTTGGTTCAGATTTGCTCTGAAACTTCAGAGCAAATTCAAATAGAAATTCTTCAGTGCATGTAGGTTTCCCATGGTACTAGAGGTCGACCAAGAAGTCATGAACACGGTAGAAACTGAAAGCTTAGCCTCGTTTAAAGTCGGAACTTCCGAGTATTGCCGAAGTCAGTATAGTCGGGTGCTATTCTAGTTTGTATGAAATGCGCAGTTATGTCAAATCTCACNAGAGAAGAAAATAAGCAAGTCTGAGCCAGAAGAAGAAACGCAAATATTTAAGCAAATTAACGATGATGAACCAAACACCTACATAGAAGCTATGGATAGGCCTGATTCAGAAAGTTGGTTAGGAGCTATGAAAGAAGAAATGCAATCTATGGAAAAGTGTGAAGCTTGGGAATTGGTACAGAATCCCAGAAACAAAACAATCGTTGATTGCCGATGGGTGTATAAAATCAAAGAAGACCCGACAAATAATCGCGTCAGTTATAGAGCCAGACTAGTAGCCCGAGGATTTAGCCAGAAATACGGAAAAGATTACGATCAAGTGTTCGCACCGGTAGTTAAAAATGTAACAGTAAGGACTTTGCTAACTCAAGCAGGTCTAAATAAAATGAAAGTGAAACACCTTGATGTTAAAACTGCCTACTTGAACGGAGATTTGAAGGAGACAATTTACATGAGACAGCCGTATGGTTTTGAAGATCCTAAGAAACCTGATTATGTATGCAAGTTAAAGAAAAGCATATATGGGCTAAAACAATCAGCTAAAGTCTGGAATGATAAAATTAATGAAG
>KZ653208.1:35284-47844 GCA_001010745.2 Gerris buenoi | reverse complement strand
CCCCCCCCCTCCTCACTCTTACTAATTTTGAAGTGGGGTATCAAATGAAAGGTATTGAAGAGTAGATTACAAATATATATACCACTTAGGGTTAGTGTTTAATTTTCGGCGCCATTTTGTCTAAAAACATCGAAATTTTTCGTGACCTAAAAAATAAAATTTGTATACATTTTTTGTCATTTAATTTGAGAGATGAAAATGAAAATTACTCTTTTCTTATAGGAAATTTTGCCAGCTTTACAACGAAACTAAAAATTTTGTTGCAGCTTTTTTACTTTTGGAACAATTAGTGCTTTTATGAGCAAAGGCATGCGATCTTAAAAAATTCATAACATTTAATTTTTCGGGAAAACGGTTAAGATTTTACCCATGGTTTATATATAGTGTTTTTTATAGCCCCTGAGGTGTAGAACAACCCACTTTATTTTTTCACATATAACGCCAGTCACACTGTATATATTCATTTTTAAACAATATAAATCATACAAGCGAATTTACATTCACTTTTATAGCTTTATTGTATTTTAGAATATGAAATACAATATAAAAGTGTGTAAAAGCCATTTGAACACACCGAAGCTTATCTAAGTACTTTATACTATGCTTTAACATAATATATATACTCTTATCTACAGACTATTATGAAGAAGAATTTATTATCTAAAAAGATGATACATCGTTTAAACTTTTCTAACAAAATGTGTAATTTAATTCTAAAACTTTGCCGATATGACCTCCAGAGTCAAGAGGCCTCCTGGAATCACTAAAAGATCATCTACATCTCAAAAACTTGCGTCTACCGGATGAATGATGAATGATCTCAACCCGCTCATAAAAACTCTTAAGTACAGTGGAAACATGAGATCACTGATGAAATCATGTCAATTAGAGGACATTCCTGTACTCGCATCTTTCAACAGGTATTGCAGCAGCAGGGTAGGCTACTGAGATTGAATCAACTTGTGAACTTCAACAGAGAGAATGGATTTACCCTTTTTCGGATCTGAAAACCTTTGGTCGGCACCTGCAAGTGGCGGCGCTACAGTCACTTCTCTCCTCACATCACCAGCCAGACAAAGTAATACCGACGCGACGGTGGCACCTACATGATTGCATCATTCTGACAAATGATTAACCCAACTGAAGGAACCTCCACGAAATGGAGGTACAATCAACAACCCAGAAAATCAGTATACATATGCCATTCGTCTTTCCAGTCGTCAATGTATTTTTAACATCACAATTAAAGTGAAACTTGGGACTTCAAACCCTTCGTGACGAGAATTCATTACGAGTCAACCCGTGGTAGCCTGCTCTCTTCCTGGTAATAGATTAAGTGGTTTCAAAAATACCTTGATGGGTTAGTAACACAGTCAGTGGTATTTGGTTGTTGATACATATTGCTAAGAGGAATTACATCGATTAATCTTAATAATCTAAGGCACAAGTGCACGGCTGTTATAAGTGGATGATACTTCATCAGCATCAGCCACATTAATTGCATAGTTGGGCATTCTGCTTCCGGATACAAGTCACTCCGCTTAATTTTACTCATTAATATTATGATCCTGATTGAATACAGAGCGTGAGTCAGGATTCGGGAATTGTACCAGGTCATTCTGCGTTTCAATAGTATACATATAATAACATGGCTTATCTAGAACCTGATCTGACATGATATTACCTAGTAAAAATTAAACACTAATTACGTTATAAGGATTAAAATTGTTGTAGAAATGCATTTAGCCCGCGTGTGCAGTGATATGTTCGTAAATACTTTAGCCAAAATTACCTAATTAAGCTTTGACAAAAAAAAGAACAAATCTCTGGTTTAATTATAGGAGGGATCACTTTTTTACATTTAATACTATTGCACTTTGATTTATTGTGACTAAGGGATATTACATTTAAAATAGGATGATAAAATACATGACTCAATAAAATAATATTTACTGAAACCAAGCTAAAAATAAAATAAAAAAGGAGAGAAAATGAATTACTTGGAAAAGGAACGAAATATATCTAGTTTTTGGAGTTCTAATAAGAGCCAAAACTTTGTGGTGGAGTCTGATCTAAGCTGCTTTAAATTTAAAACGGTTTAACATATTTAAATTTTGTCAAAAAAATTCACGATTCTAAATTTAATACAGTTGTCTGTAGAATTACATCTTTAAACAAATATAAACTTAGTTAAATCAACAAAACTAATCTTATGCTCAAGGCAAACTTGACTATTTATTTTCCCTTATTTTTGCGGGACGTTTTAAAAAGTTTGTTCCTTTTTTAAAACTTTTAAAGCCCTATTCAACAATTATTAACTTTTATACAAATGTAGACACGAATAAAAATTAAAAAAATATCCCAGCATTAACTTTTAAATAATGTTACCACATGGGACCAACTGACTAAAGAAAGAGAATTTACTAAAGAGAATTAACTGATATGGGTGGTTTTTTTGGGGATAAAAACCACTATTTAGTCTTATCTGTTCTTTTTTATCTATTTATTTTTAGATACATTGTAGTTTTTTTAGCTTTTTTGGGGATACAAGAGTTAGATATTGTTTTAAGTTTTCGTTTCAAACATATATTTATTTGGTCGTATTTCGTATTATACTTGAGCTTCTATAAAAAGGAAAATGACATTATAAAATGTATGCTACTTTTTGGTTCAATTGGACAAGTTTGGAATAAAAAAATATACAATCTTCTTATTTTTTTTGAACCTTTGATTTCCAATTTTGATTCTGAATAAAAAACACTATATAATTATATATTTTTTGGGTCTATAGGGTTTTTTAATGTATAATTTTCTAGGTTTAAAAAATTAACACATTTTCAACCTCTTTTCTCCTTTAGCTATATTTCACCCTCATCTTGGGCTTCTTCAGGCTTGTTAATATTTCTCAATCATATGAGTCAATCCATAAAATGTTTTAAAAAGTTTTCTTTTGTATAAAAACAACAAAAAAACGTCACATCGCATATAATGAGAAACTTGAATATCCCCTGTCAACTATCAGTTACTGATAGTTGACAGGGGAGAAGCCAGTGAAATATCGCTAAAAGAGAAAAGAAGTTAAAAATGTGCTAATTTTTTAAACCTAGAAAATTGTACATTAAAAAACCCTATAGACCCAAAAAACATATAATTATATAGTGTTTTTTATTTATTCAGAAAAAATATATATATCTGGCAATTAATGTAGCAAATATTTTCCTCACGTCCTAAAGTGTACCTATTCTTAAAATGGTTCTTTTAAACCCCATTATTGTTTAATTTATTATATTTCTATTTATAATTTATTTATTATATTTTCCCCCTGTATTTTACTTCTGGCAATAAACCATCCAAATTTCTTCATTAGCGGATGAGTACTTTTAAAAAAAATAGATGTAAATAAACGTATATTTGTTTGCATTTGAAGGAGAAACAAATGAACGCAGAATGTTGAAATTTATATGGGGCCAACAATAGGCTAATTGTGACCTACAATCTAAGTGTCATTAAAATTAGTTTTGAAGATATGTTGGTTCGCAAAAATGTTAGGCAAACAGATAGGTACGAGACAAAGATTTTTTCTGATGTCTTGTACCGATTTAAAAATGAAATATTTTTTATCTACGACTTGCACTGTAAGTAGACATTACACTGCTAATAACAGGAAGGGAAGTGCTTCTTCCTTCCCTTGGGAGTAAAAAAAAACAGTCATACCAATTTAAAAGGTATTTTTTGGGTAAATTTTAAGTATTATGTTGTTTTTTTTAGCTGTTTTGTTTACATTTTTTCGGGAAGGTTACTTCAGGTTATCATACAAAGTCTTTAAATTAAAAACAAACAAAACATAATTAAATTAAAAATGTATATATTTAGTATAAGAATTGTTATTTTAATAAATCAAGTAACTAAATATCAGTTTAAGGTGTTTAAATTGCGTGAATTTGTAGGTAAAACTTTTATATTTACAAACTTAATAGCTATTACCCATGGTGCACTAGTCGTAGATAAAATTTAATACACAACATGGATCGAAGTATTTCTACTCTCGGGATTATCTCTCTCGGCAAGCCTCGAGAGCTAATACTACAGTTATCTCCCTTGGCCTTACGGCCTCGGGAGCCAATGAAGTTTTCTCCTTCGGCGTTGCCTCAGGAGAAAAATTAACCTCGAGCCGGAAAACATACTTCTCTCCCTTGTTGCGTAAATAACTATTATTTATTTATTTCTCTCTCTCTGAAATCGATGGAATAACTTCCAAAGCAAGTAATTTATTCTGCTTTAAGGTTCAGAACCTTTAACAATTCCTTACTATGTAATAATAAAATAACAAAAATTTTTGAACCAATTTCTACTTTTCTATAATTGGCAATTTAATGTGATTAGGCTTTTTGAAGAAAGAAGAAAAGGTTTCAAATGTACAATATTTGTAGAAAAAATATTTTAGCCGGTAAAATATCCTTTCTGTTTTCAAAATATCCTTTCCTTCCTATTTTCATTCGTTGGTTGTAAGCATGTACAGTAAAAACGTAATAGAAGCTTCTCAAAGAAACATAATTCTCGGATAAGGAGATGGGATAAAGCTTAAGTCTTGGGTAGACAGGTGGCAAGCTTTAAAACCACAAAATATCTTAAGATTAGAACCTACAGAAGCCTTTATCGCATTCAACAAATACTAGCTAGATAAAATAGGGAGTTGAGAAAGTGCTTTGAGTGTTATGTTATCACACAAAACTTTTTTTGAAACACAACACATCGCTATATTAAGGATTTAGACATGGCAAGGTCTTTTCTGAAAGCAAGTGAAGTTCTTTTTGTACTCATCTTCAACATAATAACAGAAACAGAAATAGATTAACAGAAATAATGAGAAGACAGAAATATAACAGAATGAGATAACAGAAATATTGTTGAGTTTATGAAAACATTTATGTAAATTAATTAACTATTTATTAATACGTGTTCTTTAAATCAATTTGATTGTCTCATAAAATTAATCATTTTAGTATTTGTTTTGAGATTTAAAAGTAGAAAGGTGGTATAAATAATATTGTAACTAAAGAAATAAAAATAAAAATACGCTTTTATATAAGTTGCACAAAAAAGGAGACAATTATTTATTGGAGGTGCTAGGATAGCTCCATACTTAGTGGAATAGGTCAGGAACATGATTCCAGATGAGATTGCTCTCCATATAGCTAAATCCTTGCTTTTAAGAATTAAATTATTTCAACGGTCGTGTTTATTTACAACTTTAAAAAATTAGACTGTAAAACAATGAGCTCAGAAAGATATTAATCTGGGACCACTTAAAATTTTGTAATCCAATTTGTTAAACCTCATTTTTAGGGTTCCTATGCAATCCCAACGACCCATATAACTTCCTGCGTATGTCTGTCTGTCATTAATACAGCTATAATCTATCCTTCTAAAAATGCCTAATACAAAAATTAGAAACATTAGAGTAATTTGTTGCGAAATAACCTAAACCCCGGAAAAAAAGGAAACCTGAAAATAAATTAATTCCCAACCAGGTATTCACGTTTTTTGACCCTTAAATACGAAATAATCAAAATAATAGTTATAAAAAACACAAAAAAACTGTCTTTTAAGGAAGTTATTATGTCACTTTTTTTAGAGAGTGTGGGAGCTGAAAGCACAGATTTAAAACAAATGTCTAAATCAAAATGTTTTACCATCACAATATAAATCCCTCTATGAGATCAAACTATCAGAATTATAATAGTATGACTCTAAAGTTATTAATTTATAATAATATCCCTACTTTTACTTCAAACTTTTCGTGTGAAGAGGCTGGGATCCTTTTAAATAAATTAAATGAATAGTTGAATAGAAGGTAGATGGAATATAGGTAAAGACAGTATTTTATTTCACTATGAAAGGGACAGTAAAAAATTGTTTTTCTTTACTTAAAGGCTTATTCAAGCTATATAGTGATAAATCTGATAACTTCATCAAATAGGCCTCCTTAAGGTCTCGTAGCCGAACAGAGCAATGAATCTTACTTTCTAGTTAAGTAGAGAGGGTTCCAAGTAAAGTTAATCCTATGATACCCTAATTATTTCGGACCTTAACTTAAAGTTAGGGTACGCTTGTTTCTCTTCCACGTTCATGATTAGTACAAAGGTCAATCCTTCAGAGAATTTCCAGAGGATAAACACCGCATTACCAACCTATGCTGTGTAAAGTTCCGTTAAATTAGAATTGCTGATTTAAATTATCTTTTAATTAATCAGCCGATTTGTAGACTATAAATTGTCAAGTTAACCAGATGAGAATATTTTAATACCTAACGAAGATTGTCATTTGGAAATCGAATCTTGTCGCATGTGTTAATAAATCATCAATAATTGATTACATCAATGAGATTAATGCAGTTTCTCCGTTATCTCTATGCTTTTAACTCATTTGTCAAAACAGTATCCTGTCATCTGCTACAGGGAGTGGTGTTTGCACGGAGATACGCCATTATACTATTCATGTATGCTTCCAGTTACAGTAATTAATTCACTTGATTCATAAATTAATTATATTGGAGTGATTTGAACTGAGAAACTATGTTTACCAAGTGTAAAGTAAACACTTTATGCTAATTTGACTTAATCTACGGAACTTTTTTTTTTAATAATCATAATTAGAGTTGAATTACTGTTTACAAAAGAATTAATTAGCATTAAGCTTCATTTCTATTGTTGGTTTTTTATCAATGATTAGATGGATGATAAGATGTGTGTAAGCTGATCAAGCAATATTACATAGATCCTCAACTGTATTTTTCTCCTGTGTATGACACTGACTAATTATAAAAGATGTGTAGTTTAATGTACAAACAACATCTTCATACAAAATGGTTGTATTTAAACAATTGACCGGTCTCGATTTTTAATGTGCAAGTCCACTTTAAAAGTTACTCAGTTCTATTTAATGTATAACCCTTCAGATTACATGAAGAAGGTTGCATTACAACAGCCGAAACCAGTCAAATGTTTTAATAAAATCACATTATTTGAAGACGTTGTTTGGTTATTGAACTACACATATTTTACAATACGAGCTAGCCAGTGGCCCTATGAATGGGCCTAATTTTATTTTTAGGAAAAAAGTAAAATTGAGTAAATTAATTTAGATTAAGTTATTAAATTTCTTTATTAAGTCATTATATCTATTTGAAGAATAACAAATTAAAACAAACATTTATTTTTATTGGAAAAAAATCTGGTTGGCTTAGCTTAGCAATAACCAATCATTTCGAGGTGCGCGACGAATATTTTTGAAATAGTTAATTCTGGGATCGAGAGAACTTCGCATCTTTCAAGAACGATCTATATGTGAGGAAACAACAGTTAAAGTGGGCGAATAGGTACTTCTTTAGGTTGTTACTCCCCTATGTTTTTATTACAATATAAATTACTTTGACTAAATATCTATTACGACAAAGGGATGTTTAGTCCAATGTACTTTGGGACAAAGAAATATCACACTTCTGTTTGCATAGGGGAGTAACAGTCTAAAGAAGAACATTCCGTTAACCTTCTTTAGGTTGTTACTCCCCTCTGTTTTTTTATAAAAAAAGGGGAGTAACAATCTAAAAAAGTGACGGCGAATAATTTAGAAAAACTATAGTTATAATGTTATACGCCACGCAACTATTCTGTTACAATTTTATCACATATGGTATATGGTTAAAGCTTCAATTTTCAGTATTGGCCTTATAAATTTCATATTCATTCAATATTACATTTAATTCAAATACATAGATGTCACATGCATTCAATGAAAGAGTAGAATTTATTCAAATAAGCTCTTTTTTACTTTCTCATATAAAGAGAAAGTATTGTGATGGTGCGAAAATTCGATTTTGAGATTTTGATGGATTTACACGTTTTGAGGTCCCCTGAGTCCAAAAAAGTGGTTTTTAAAAAATGTCTGTCCGTCGTCTGTCTGTCGTCTGTCTGTCGTCTGTCGTCTGTGCAGACGCGTGGAGCCTAAACTACTGGGCCGATTTTGACGAAATTTGGCATACATATTGAGAAAAATCATACCCCGAGGCAAAATCGAGAAATGAATTTTAACTCCAAATTTGAGGACGCTACCCCCCAAAAACTTTGAAAAAACACGAAAAAAATTATTTCTCGAAAACGGTTCCGACGATTTTGATTAAAAAATTCTAAAATGTTGTAAATTTAAATACAAATCTAATGATATAAGCCGTTTTCCCGGGAAAAATCTAGTTCCTGAGATAATAGCTTAAAACACGGATGGAGAGAGCCCGGGTTCGATTCCCCGCCCGGGAGAAGTTATTTTTATGATATTTTTATACGAGAAAGTTTGTCTGAGTTGTCTCGGACCGATTTTTATATTTGTCTAATATTTTGTAAAAGATATGAAATGGGTCCTTCCTTTAATAGTGTTCCTTTATTGTTGAAATATTTTCACTTTTTTATGAGTATTAGGAAGTTAATGTATAAGTATTATTAAGGTGAGCGAGAAAAACAACATTTAATTTCAAATAGTTGTTTTTATGAGATAAAAAAGCAGTGAAGTGGAGCGTGATAAGAGAGAAAAAAAAAAGAGGGAAAAATTATATATAAATAAAAAAGAGCTAAAGTTTAGGTCACAATGCACAATCAGTCTTATTGTGAGAGGTCATGTTGCTTTGAATTCATCCAAGCCATTAACGCTTTCCCCTTCAGATGTAAACAGTTTTTTCTCAGCAATAACTCTTTTCTTCTTGACGAATCTCTTTTAATGTACTCACAAATAAAAAAAGGTTATCCATTATTATAAAATAATAATGTTTTGTCTTTTATTTGTATTTCTTTTGTTAAATTTAGCTATACATTTTATTTACAAGAAAAAAAAGGAATAAACAGAAGAAAAGAAGATCTGAGTTTACGAGAAATTTATTAAGATTCTCTTACTTCAATTTGAAGTCCAAAATCAATAATAATCTGGCTTTGATTGTCAGACTGAGATATTTTCAATACTGTAAATCAATAGATAGGTAGTAAAATGGCTGATAGTTCTGCCCTTTTTGGTATCCTAATACTGTCATTATTATAACTTGCATAGCACATAAAACTCAAATGATACGAAACTAACCGTCGTTATAAACTTTTGCACCAGCTCGTTCATTAAAAATGACAACTCTGTACACATAATAGAAATGCATCATAACAAAAACCTACATGGTCTTATGGGATCGAATTATGGGGTTGCCAAGCATTCTAACTCCTACAGTATCCAATATAAAATTTTCAGGAATATTACCAACACTCCTTTTTTTTATATCCAACTTCATCCTTCATATCGACCTAAAAGTACACTTTGTTTCTGACCAAACCCTCTAGATATCAATTCTTTCATGATTCCGTATATCATCCTAATCCTTTTGCTTTCAAATCTTATCTTCCAATTGGATCCTGGAAATTCTTCTTGATGACTCAAAAGGCTGTGACCATAAACTTTGTTTAATCATTTAAAAAGAAACTTAATGTATGATATATTAGATGACATATAACATTCATGTCATTGATTGTGAGTTCAGTCACTGAAAATGTCTCATTTAAAGATTACCGTGCAATGTACAGCAACTGTTGAAATTTGAATATGCAAATATATATACATATATAACTTATTATTTCTAATAAGTTATTAAATACACAAATAAAGTTAAGTATTGGAAGCAAGTCTAGAAATCACGTGTAAAAGTAGCACTAGGCAGAAACAGTTCTGAAAAAGAATTCTGCAATTATATTTTTTGTCTTTATTTTGACCAGCAGCTGAATTAATTACGTATGAAAAGGGGGGGCCGGGGCCGAAGCGTAAGCCTGGATCTGGGGTGAGAGGGTGTGAGCTGAGGTGTTACCTTAGAAGTCTGCCGCAGGGCCCACGTCAGAGACACTAGTAGCAAAACTACTAAAGGCAGAGGAAGGGATGACGGCTCCATACTCCATGTAAGGTCCCAAGCCCCAACCGAATTCCTCTACTCTACCAACAAGCTAGCAAATCTTTGTCGATTTTGTTTGGTAATTACATCTTTTAAATAATCGAGTAGTGTCCCGACGGGCGACGGTGACGGAGAACGACTCACCTCTAAATTATTTATAACGTTAAAAATTGATTAGCCATAAGGTGGGATTGAACCAGTGACCTCCTGTGCGTCAGGCGAAAATACTACCACTGGGCCATGCCATTGTTATGAAACGCCATGCATTAAACTTATTATTTAAACTTATTATTCTGCCCGTTGCCACGGGCATAACGGCTAGTTATTTATAATGGGACATAACTTAACGTAGAGGGAATGATAACGGAAATGAAGAACAGAATTGAATTGATAATTAACGTAATGAAGAGTTACAGTTATAAAATAACATATTATGACGCTTCATTAAAACCATACCTTAGAGTTATTGATATCGTTCTTCCGTTTAAGTTATAAAATAACGCTTCATAGGAACCTAATATCTAAGGAGTTATTGATAACATTCCGTTAAAGTTATAACCATTTTTGTGGAAATCTAATACCTCAGCCTCAGGTGTTATTGATGCCGTGCCGCCACCGCCGCGCCAGGCGGATTACTTATGAACTAAACTACTAGAGCTGGAATAGTACCAATCCCCGCCGCGCCGCCAGTCTGAATATTTATGAATTAGAGTTACTCGATAACAGGTATTTTACTACGTATTTATTAACTTGGTTTCTTGTTTGTTTGTTTGTTTGTCCGGTACAAATCTGGCAATCAACTTTTGACTATTTCTAACTAACTTCCCGAATAGCTAGACATTTGAAACTTTTAACATAGCTCAGAACCCTATGACAATGCATTATTTTAATACTTTTAGCCATCTTTTAGCAGAACTAATTGGTTTTCAGCAGATTTTGCAGTGTGGAAAGTTAGTTCGGAAAAAATCCGCATGTTATTTTATTTGTTTTGCCATATCCAATATTTACAATCTTCATTTTGACGGGTTTCCAATTTGTGATATTTATTTCTGAGATTTTTGTAAATACCTAAAAGATAAACATTGAATGACAGCAAATCAGGAAATATATCGATTATATTATTCAATTTATCGATGGCAGGGTTTAGATTTGGTGTTGGGGAGATCCGTTGTACAAAGATTTGTCCTTTTATAGGTTTAAGATCAGCTCTCTAGATGATTGTCATTTATGTAAAGTAAATAAATTCAGAACTATTTTTTTATTTTTTTATTTTTTTTTTTTTACTAACATTACATATTATATAACAAGAACAATTATTTTATTATCAACATTACATATGATTCAATAGAAAATTTAAAAACGTAGTTTATAAAAAGTTCTTTTTATCTTGAAATTATTTACTACGTTTTTATTAACTTGGTTTCTTGTTTGTTTGTCCAGTACAAATCTTGCAATGCAATTTTAACTAACATCCCGAGTAGCTAGACATTTGAAACCTTCAGAACAGCTCAGAACTCGATGACAATGCATTATTTTATTACTTTTAGTAATTTTTCAGCAGAATTTAATTCGTTTTAAGCAAATTTGCTGTATGGAAAGTTAGTTCGGAAAATATTCGCAAGTTATTTTAGTTGTTTTGCCACATCCCATAATATTTACAATCCTTCATTTTGACAGATTTCAAATTTAAGATTTTTTATTAAAGGGGCCCACACACTTACAGTTTAACTGCAGGCCGTTATCGTATACGATTAACGTAAGGCCAAAATCTCAGACCACCACACATTAACCGTCCACCGCCTGCAGGCAATCGTAAAGAACTACAGATCTGTGCCTGTATGCGCCATACACTGTGCTATAAATACCTGCAGGCCGATATCTGTCGATTTTTAACTGCAGTCCGACAGAGGGAAATAAACAAAATAAAGACGATTAACTCTACACGACTGCAGGCCGACTGATAGTGTATGGCGACTTTGTCCTTGAGGCACAGGCCTGACAGTCCACGGATTGTCGTCTCTCCTCCCATCCGATCCTCGCCTCTACCCTCCACACACCTACAGTCCACCTCCGACTGCAGTCCGTCACTTAAGGAAAACTGACGAGTGTGTGGCCAAGCTCCGTGGACCGTCAGATCATTATCTTCAGTTAAACTGTTAGTGTGTGGGCCGCTTAAGAGGTAATTGAATGACAGCGAAAAAGAATAAGTAAACCAAGTAAACAAAGAATAGTTATTTATGTAACTAGGCAGCAAAATGGAATTTTACTGACGAGTGATTAGGTAGCCTCCGAGCCGAAGGCGAGGGCAGGCTGTGTTAATTAACTGCCGAGGCGAAGCCGAGGCAGGCAATGAATAAACGAGGCAGAAATGTTTCCTTTGCTGCCTTGTTGCATACAATATTTTATCTACTTGCGGAAGAAAAATGAAACTGCTAAAATGTTATCTTTATTAATATAACATAGTTAATAGTTAATAACTATATGTCATATTAATAAAGATAATAAATGTATTAACTAAAATTAATGTTCAAATAAGAAACGGGAATAATAACAATAAGTAAAAAGCAAACTGAATCTATAACAACAAAATACA
>KZ653208.1:14009-33425 GCA_001010745.2 Gerris buenoi | reverse complement strand
CGGGTAGTTACAAACAAAATTCAAAAACCAGTATAATATTTAGTGTATTAGAATTATATTTAAATAACATAAAAAGTGAATAATATGTAAAAGTGAATTCAAGCGGTGGCGTGGAGGTTATAAAGTCTCTTGGAACGGTTACCCTTAGGTCGGCGTCCCTCCACTAGAGACATTTTTATTTGCCTAGTTGGCCCGACCTTCTAAAATTCAAAATCCAACGCTCTCATTGGCTCCTTCTCTATTTTCCCGCGCTGTCAAAAAACAATACTAATTTTAAGAATAGTGTAGATGGTTGTCATTTGTGTGATGTAAATAGATTCGGAACTATTTATATTTCACTAACATTTTATTTAACAATAATCAACAATATATTATCAACATTACATATTATGATTCAAAAGAAAATTAAAAAACGTAGTATATAAAAAGTTCTTTTTATCTTGTAATTATTTCAATATTATCAGTCTTGTAGTTTCGTTGTGGTTTTCGTCAGCGATATTGGTACCTCCCTAACCACACATATTATCGTATATAGATGGATCTTTTTTTTCCATATTTTTACGTATACTGTATAATATACAATTTATATTGTTATAGACCCTATACTAGATCTTTAGGTGATTATTTGTTATACGTTTTTTTTACATCTGGGTTTTTTGGATCTGAGAAATTTGAAATTGTTATATTTATTATTTCTATTTTCAGATTTTAAATTTAGTTTGTACCTTTAAGAAAAATCATTATAAAAAAACTAATATTTTTCCTTTTAAGTACTAAAGATTTAAATAATCTGAGTTTGACTTCTCTGTGACAGGATATTATTTCAAGAAATAGGTATTACAGAATTAAAATACAAATCCTTATATAAAGCAAGACAATTTGTTGAAATACCTCGGTTTTAAATCAAAGGTTTAAGATGCAAGTTGAAAATATCTTTTTTGAAAACTGGAAACTTCGTCAGGATATGAAAAGTAGAATAGTTAGATTTGTTTCTGTTTTTATCTCGTCATGAGGAAGTAATAAGCTTCTTCTGTTAGTATTCAAATAATGTCAAGTTTCAAACTGCTCTGAACAATCCGTCCCTTGCTTTTCAACAACTTTTGTCGAGGCAAAAATATAAAACTTGTCTCAGATGTCATCTTCAGATACTTAGCAATGAGGTTTTATTGTTTAATGAACTTTACCAAGTGTGAAAGCGTGTAGTTATTTTCATTAAATTTATGCTGTACCGAATAACATATTTTCAGGGTTTTATTACTTTCTGATTTATACATTATTCTATACTTCTTTTTACAATTTGTTTAAATTAAATAAGAATTTCATAGCTTCTTTTTCAAATGCTACTGGAATACTGGAAAATGTATATTTTTATACAAAGTGTAACACGATTTAACTTTGCCGACAATATATACATTCTGACCGATGTCGAATTTTGTCATCATGGTGTCTCTACTTTATTTGTATAGCAGAGACAACATACAGACATAATCTAACCCCCCTTAAAAGGGAACCACCTTAAAAGAGAAATATCATTATCATTTTAATAAGGAAACAAAACAAAACTACTTATTATTATTATTTATTTATTATTATCTTTCTTTAAGGGCCCCATACCAGGTAAAAATGTTTGCGCAAAACGTCGGGCAAATTTAAGCCATTTACGTCAAAATTAGGCGTGATTGTACATTAGAACTATTTGTTGAAATGTGTAATTATTACTAGTAGCCTCCTGTGCATTTTATTTTTTTTGTCTGTTCTGCCCTTCTGGCAACACTGTCTTTGCTATTCGCTCTCCCGCTCTCTCTGTATGATTGTGTGCCGGCTAAGTTGTAATGTTGTTCTCATTGAATATATATATAATCTTTTCTTTGTGTAATAAATCGTTTGCTCAATGTAAATACACCTATTGATAATCTTTCATCAGGTCATGGGCCGCAGTAATCGCTAATTTAGTCCTGTAAAGTTATTTCGGTAGGTGTCGGCAAGGCCACGTGAGTAACAACGTGTTGCGGTTTTGTTTTTTCTTTAAAAAAGTGTGTGCGTTCGAATTAATTGAGTTCGCGTTTATAGTAAAGAGTGCTGAAAAGCGTAAAATGGCAAACGATATGGATAATGATATTTCGAACGTGGAAAAACTGTGTGACTCTGAAAGTTTTCAATTGTGGATTTTTCAAATGAAAATTTTACTAAAGGCACATGGACTTTTTGAGATAGTGGAAGGAGTCCGAAAACTTGAGAATGAGACGACTGCAGAGAAGAAAGCTGATTGGGAGAGAAAGGACGCCAAGGCGCAGAGGCTGATCGTCGGTACCATAGATAGGAATGCTAAAATGCACATAATGTGTTGTGCTTCGTCGTGTGAAATGATAAATAAACTGTGTGCGATCTATGAACGTGATTCTGAGCAACAGGCTTGCTTATTATATCAAGAGTTTTTCAATGCGTCGTACGATAATAACAAGGACATAGTAGCGTACGTTAGTCGGTTAGAGAATATTGCTTTCAAACTAAAAACACTTAAAAAAACCATCACCGATGATATGATAATTTCAAAAATGTTGGTTACTTTGCCTAGCAAGTACCAACATTTTTCATCTGCCTGGGAATCTGCCTCCAGTGAAAATAAGACGTTAGAAAACTTGACCTCTCGACTGATAGCTGAGGAAACCAGACTTAACTCCGCCGATAACATCACTGATGGATCAAGTGTGGCTTTAACAGCCAGAGCCTCAGTCTCAACAGAAGGTAAGCAACTAAAATGCTTTAAATGTCAAGCTTTAGGGCATGTTGCAAAGAACTGTAAACAACAACTAAAATGCTTTAAATGCCAAACGGTGGGTCATATTGCTCGTAACTGTAAACAGAAGACTGTTTGTCAGATATGCCATAAAAATAACCATATGACAAAAGACTGTTTCTTTAAAAACAAAAAACAAGAGAAATCCAGTAAAGAAAACAAAGTTGCTTTTATGGCCAGTGCTAGCTGTTCTAAAACTATAGAACTTGTTGTTGATTCTGGTTGCACTGCTCATATGTTTAAAGACCGTGATCTTTTTAAGAAAATGGAATGGAAAAAAGCAATTGTGGGTTTAGCTAAAGATGGCGAAACGATTGAATCTTTAGGAGTTGGTGAAATAGAACTTCCCAACTGTTCACTCCAGAGAGTTATGTATGTACCACAACTAGCTAAAAATTTGCTCTCTGTTAATGAAATAACAAGAAATGGAGGTAAAGTAGAGTTCATTAAAAACATTGTTACCATTTCTAAAAATAACTCAATAATTCTCAGAGGAGAAAAAAATTCTTTAGGACTATTTGTTATTCAAAAGGAAGAAAACTTGGCATTATTGACTGTGCAAGACAGAAATTGGTGGCATAGGGCTCTAGGACACATAGGTTGGTCCAATTTGGATCAACTAATGTCTGTCACAGACGGAGTTGTTATAGACTTAAAGACGAAAGCTCCTGATGTTTGTGAAATTTGTGTTATGGCAAAGCATGTTAGAACTCCGTTTGATGGTCATAGAAATCGTGCCTCAAGACCACTTGAGATTATACATAGCGATGTTGTCTCTGTAACACCCCAGTCATGGGATAAAAAAAGGTATTATGTTACTTTTCTCGATGACTTTACTCATTTTTTTATCTGTATTTCCAATAAAATGAAAAAATGAAGTTGCTGAAAAGCTGCGAGAATATGTTTTAACTTCTGAAGCCAAATGGGGTGATAAAAAGGTTTTTAAAATAAGATGCGATAATGGAGGTGAGTATGTTGATAAGAATTTAATTGCATGGTGTAAATCAAAAGGTATCACACTTGATTATGTTCCTCCGCACTGTCCTCAGCTAAATGGTAAAGCTGAGCGAATTAATAGGACTTTAAATGACAAAGTAAGAAGTCTATTGTTCGACTCAAAACTAGACAAAGAAATGTGGACAGAGGCCTTATACACTGCCGCTTATTTAATTAATCGGTCTCCTACACAAACAATTAAGAATGCTACTCCTGCAGAATTATGGTACGGAAAGCGACCTAATCTATCCAACCTAAAATTATTTGGCTCTACAGCATATGCCAAGGACAATACCTATAGAAAGAAGTTGGATGTCAGAAGTAACAGTTATATTTTTGTCGGATATGCTTTGTGTGTATATAGATTATGGGATCGACAGAAAAGAAAAATAATAATATCTAGAGATGTAATCTTTGACCAAACTGATAAAACAGAATTATCTAAAGAAGAGGACAAGAGACTGAATATAAATAAAGTTGTAAAGATTGAAGAAAATGATGACTCCGAAGAAACTATTGAAATTTTTCCCGATGAAGACGATGACAACATACCATGGCGTGGATGGGACCTGCAAGACCTAGAAAAACAAAGTAAAAACAGTGAAGAAGAAATAGCGACAGCACAATCTGACACTGAAACAGAAGTTACACCAAAACCTCGTAAACGTAAAACTCCAGACTGGTTGAAAGACTATGTGTTGCTCACATATGATGAAGCATTAAGTGTTTCAGATCGAGAAAAATGGATGTTCGCAATTAATGAAGAAAAAGAAGCTTTAAAAAATAATAAAACATGGGAAATAATTGACAAAGACAAGATTGGCAAGGATAACAAAATATTAACTTCAAAATGGGTACTGCGAATCAAAGATGATGGTCGTTATAAAGCCAGGCTGGTAATCCGAGGGTGTGAACAAGTCAAAGGAATCGACTATCAAGAAACATTTAGTCCAGTTGTCGGAAAATCTGTTCTCAGGACACTATTTGCATTAGCAGTTCACAGGAATTACATCTTTAAGAAGTTTGATGTTAAAACTGCATTTCTACATGGAGAACTAGAAGAAGATATTTTCATATATATTCCTCAAGGGTATGAAGGCTGTTATAACAATAAGAAGGTTCTTAAACTCCGCAAGGCCCTATATGGGCTTAAGCAGGCACCTCAGAGGTGGAATTTAAAATTCTGTGAAGCTCTTCTAAAACGAGGATTCATACAATGCAAAACTGAACAATGCTTGTTCAAGCATAAGGACGGTTCTTTTTATCTCTGTTTGTATGTTGACGATGGAATTATTTTTAGTCAAAATGAAAGTAAACTTAACTGGATTATAAATGAATTATATAAAGATTTTGAAATAACAGTGTGTGATAAAGTTGAAAGTTTTTTAGGTGTGGAAATTAGTTATACAGAGAACGGTCTGAAGCTATCGAACTCTAGATATATCAAAGGAATTCTTGAGAGATTTGGCTTGGATCAAGCCAAGGAATCGCAAACACCAATGACTTTTAATAATGAAGATGAGGAAAATAATCAGCCAGTTAATTTCCCTTACTCTGAAGCAGTTGGATGTTTGATTTACTTAAGTTCATGGACGAGACCAGACATAACCTTTGCTGTATGCTACTGCAGCAGGTTTATGTCAAAACCCACCAAACAAAATGTTAACCAGGTAAAACAAATACTAAAATACTTCAAAGGGACTATACACGAAGGAATCGAGTTCAAGAGAAACAGTTCATCTGAAGATGTTCTAGCATTCTCAGATTCAGATTATGCAGGTTGCGTAAAGACAAGACGTAGCACTACTGGCTACATGCTGCTATACCAAGGAGGACCCATTTCCTGGTGCTCACGTCTCCAGCCAATTGTTGCGACTTCAAGTTGTGAAGCCGAGTATATTGCGGCAGCAGATTGTTGTCGTGAGGTGTTGTACATAAGATCACTTCTCAGTGAATTAGATAAGAAACATGTAAATATAAGACTTATGGTTGACAATCAAAGTGCCATATCACTGGTTAAGAATGGTGTTATTAACAAACGTAGCAAGCATATAGATGTTCGGTTTTACTTTCTTAGAGAAAATGTGATTAATAAAGTCTTGACCATTGAGTATTGTCCGTCTGAACATCAAGTAGCAGACATATTGACAAAACCATTAAGATTTAATAAATTTATTACCTTAAAAAATATATTTATTTCCAAAAGAATGAATAAGTAAATTGTATGTGTCATTCATTTTTATTTAAACTATTAATGTTTGATGGATTATTCAGTTGATGTTTTCAAAGTTTTTTTTTGTATTTAAATTTTTTTTTCTGTTTTATTAACATGTTTTTCTGGATTGTTTGTTTTTAAAATAAAATAAAAAAAAATGTAAATTGTCAAGTAATAATTAAGGAGGAGTGTTGAAATGTGTAATTATTACTAGTAGCCTCCTGTGCATTTTATTTTTTTTGTCTGTTCTGCCCTTCTGGCAACACTGTCTTTGCTATTCGCTCTCCCGCTCTCTCTGTATGATTGTGTGCCGGCTAAGTTGTAATGTTGTTCTCATTGAATATATATATAATCTTTTCTTTGTGTAATAAATCGTTTGCTCAATGTAAATACACCTATTGATAATCTTTCATCACTATTAATCTATTGGAGCGAGTTATCTGTTTCAACTGTACTCCTTGGCATTTTGTCTGTCTATTTTTTATGCATTTCGCAGTCACTACAAAACGTGTTGTTAGATTTCCTTCACATTTGGCATAAACGTTTTCCTTATTTTCTTCTTTTTTTTGAAAGTACTGCATACAGAACTTCTAGTGCTTATGTAACCATAAGGGTAAAACACAACACACCTTTTCGAAAATTAGACCAAGATTATATTGCTGTTTAGATATTGACTGTTTTAATGAACGCGTTTTAAACATTTCCGAAAAAATTCTGTACTTTTTCATCTAGTTACATTTTAATCTCAATGTGTTCAAAAAACGATGCATGAATATAATTCTGTACTAGAACATTCAAGTAGAAACATTCTAAAAGTAAAAAAAGTTTGAAAGTTATGAAAATAGTTTCTTAACATTAAGATAGATGTGCCCTGGACGGACCATTTCCTTTATTAGCGGTATAATAATGCTTCCTAAAAAGGTCTAGTAATGTTAGACTGAAACGTCTAGAAAGTTGTGGAATGAAACTAGCGTACTAACCAAAACACTAATGCCACATCATTCCATTTTGAGTTCTTGTCAGACTGGATTACTGTATCTTATAGATACGAGTATATCTTTACGTGTTTGGACATAGCTTACTTATCTTTCAAAAGTAGCTTACTTATCTTTCAAAAGTGTTTGTACTATACTTACGTTATTGTTTGTCTTATTGTAGGCACTGATGATGGCCGAGAGGCCGAAAGCTAGTTCTGAATGTGAAATAAACAAATGATTAGTGGAGAGGCTTTCCATTTCTATTATTCTATTATCTTTCAAACTTTCTTACTTTTTACTACGTTTTTTATTAGCTTGCTTTCTTGTTTGTTTGTTAGTTTGTCCAGTACAAATCTTGCAATCGACTTTTAACTAACTTCCCGAGTAGCTATAAATTTGAAACTTTTAGAATATCTGAGAACACATTGACAATGAATTATTTTAATTTAATACTTATATCCATCTTTCAGAAAAATGTAATTAGTTTTCAGCAAATTGTGCTGTATGGAAAGTTAGTTCGGAAGAAATCCGCAAGTTATTTTATTTGTTTTGACATATGTCCCATATTTACAATCTTCATTTTGACAGGTTTAAAATAAATGTATGATTTATGACAGAAAATTTAAAAACGTAGTATATAAAAGTTATTTTTATCTTNTTTTTTTTTGGGCATATGTTACAACCTCATTAAATTAAATTATAAGTAATTAAATGGTTGGGCAGAAAGGAAACAGGGTTGGGCAGAAATAAACAATATACGGTTTTAGCCAAGTTACAATGATTAGATTTATTCATAGCTTTTACACTGTTACAACTTGTGTGAAATTAAAATATTAATTATTACACATGTTAACCAATGTTAAAGGGAAAACAAAACATCCGGGATTTATTTTAATTAAGACTTCATATTTTAATAGGGTGAAGGCTCGGAAGATGTGGTCTTTTTTTAAGAGCTTACAAGTGAAATGTAAAAGTAAATATACCGTATGCAAAACGATAAAGTAAATTTTATCAAAAAAAAAAAAAAAAAAACGTCACCTCTTTGCCTTTTTATGTTAAAGCGAGTCACTCATGAGAAAAGTCAAATGTGAGTTAACAAACATAATGTAAAATTGAATTCTATTGAGGGGCCTTTTCCACCTAAAAAGAAAGATAAACAAGAAATACTTAACATGGTTGTATGTGTGGTAGGAAAAAATCAGGTAACAGTTTCATTTTCAATTTAAGCTTTTTCCTAAAAAGTAGTGTTGTAGAGCAAGCTCTGTATAATGGGTATTGTTGGCAAAGGCAACCGAATCGGGAGAAAGGTTTTAAGAAAATCCGTTTTTTTTACGAGAATAATGGGATCGAAGTACCATTTAAATGTATTTATTTGCTGTAGACTATGAAACTAAATGGCACTGTGTCAGATCCATTTTAGAACTGAGGTGGATACAAAGAGGTAATAATGCTGCCAAATAGTTGTGTAGGAACTTTAAAGTATTTCAATGGATTCACAATAGATCAAGTTTTAGAGCTATTTTTTGACTGGTTTTATAGCAGTGGTGTTAAGATAAGCCCGTAAATATATTAGTGCAGTTTTGGATACCTATAAACCCAAATATTCCCTAACACTGCACTATTTAAAATTTGCATGCCAAGGGGAATAAAAATAAAAGGTTTAATTCAACTATTGAGAATCTAGTTGACGATTAAAATATGATTTGACACTCATGATAGATGGAAAAGAATAAAAAAATGTATTGTTTAATTGATACCTAAATTGAACTACATTTACAAATATAAATCATAACTAAATTTAACAGCGTGGTAGATCCCCAAATTCGGAGGTAACATTATTTTTTGATTCCGCCATTATGTAATCAAGCTAGTAAACCTAAACCTTATTAACTACTCAGAAATGTTTACATAAGTTTATTTTGTTGTATTTTATTGTAGCTTAATTTTCCCTCTATAATTTAAAGCTCAAATTCTTCAATTTAATTATCAATTTAAAATTATTCCAACAATGGATTAGATATGAACCACTAGATCTGTAAAATATACGTTTTGGTGGATGGATAAACTCTTCTACGGAATTCTTGATACAGGGTCAATGCAAAGCAATAGAAAAAAATAATTCATATAAATATCGAACCTGTGGTCTGCTTTTAACCTAATATGACTAAATATGGGATTGAAGAGCCTAGTTGGGAATTTCTTCCACCAACTAAATTTGTTCTAATCCAGTGCTTTATGATTATCACTTTTTGGCTGATCTCCTGCTGGTAAAGCTGAATGATGGCTTGATGAATTCATTAAATCAAACCTAATGATTGCTACCGTCAAGGCCCATACTCTGCACTAGATAGTGCAACTTCGAATCAAGATTCATTGCTTTAATTGATGCATTGGAATGATGCAATAAGGACCAACTAAATATTGCTAAGCAATCCTGAATATTGAAAAAAAAAAAAAAAAGTTATTTTTTGATTTTTAAGTTTTTTAAAAACAATTTTCCATATTCAAATGTATATGACACTATAACCAATCAATAAATATGTATATATTTTTCTATAATGCATGCAATCAAATAAAAACATTTTTATACTATAAAAAAATCTTTTCCTTTTTTTGCAATCCTTATTGCATTTCAAAACTTTCTATATTTTACTAAGAGAAAATAAGTTTTCAAATAATATTGTTTTTAATATTAAAGCAATCTTGCTTTTAGAAAAGTTTGAAATTGGAGAACCTTGAATAAAGAAATATATTTCAGAAACATATAAAAATCTAAATATTCAAATACAAGAACTTTAAATTTTAAACCTTATCAATTTTTACAATAACAATCTTGAATTCTTCAGATATGACATATTGGACAAGAACTATCCTTTTCCTACTAATATCTGTGACAGGTAGAAAAGTAAAAAAGAAACTGATAGTCTATTCTTAGATATTCGTTTCGTACATCAGCCATGCATGGAAAAAAGGTCCTATGTAAACTTTATTTAGTTCTTTAGGGAAATCTTTGGAAAAAGAATTTATATCGGTCTGTGTGAGTGGGAATATAGTTCAAGGGCAAGACTTCCACACTATAAAATTCCTAATATATGTAACAGGGATTTAATCTTAAATTGCAAAAATATATTTTTATCATAAATAATATACTACCGCTAAAGATAATGCATTGCAAGTTAAAAGAAAAATAAGACACGCAACCATAATAAAATAACAATAAACTTTTCGAATTCATGAATAATTGGGTGGATTTAAATTGGAAAAGAGCTTTTTTGGAAGTATACTATATGACCATACCATAGTATACTATGTATAGTGTATATATGAATAGTATGAGTAGCCAAGCGTGTGATTAGATAAGGAGATCTGGTTCACCCTTGGAATACCAATAAGCATGGATATATGAGTGAATCAATCTAAAACATACGAAGTTTTAACCTTATTCCAAGATTAAATTACATGCTTTGATCATGGAATTACAATTGGAACCCCCCCCCCCCCTAAAAAAAAATAATAATAATAATACGTGTGGTGTCCTGGGACACCCGATAGGAACGATACGCTTTTCATTAAATATAAATTATAAAATCACAGTAATAACTACTTATACATGGTGGAGTTAGAAAAGTGACAAAGACAAAATTATAAGAAACTAACTAATTTTACTAGCAGAGTTAAGGCAAAATTAAATGAAATGCTTTTTATTATCTTTGAAGCGAGCGTCTTTCAATAAATAATGTATTGTATATTAAGAAAAAAGTTAATAATAAATTTATAGTTTAAGCAGACGGTTGTAGAACAAAAAAGAACTGTACCTTCAAACGCCGCGCCGACGGCAAATTAATCAAATTAAATATTAAAATAAAAAATATTAATTATTAACTCACAAAAACTTTTGCTTGTATCAGGTTGAAATTTTACATGCTTGTTTCAATTGTACTATAGGTGATGTATACAAAGTTTCATTAAAATCGTTACGTTAGAACGTAAAATGTCGGTAAAAACGTTGTTTTCTTTATTTTAATCGTTTTGGTCCGCTTTAATAAATTTAGCGATCTTTATCACTTCATAGCAGTGTCGGTGTTCGAATATTTTATTTAAAAAAGTCGTTTGTCTCATTAAATAGATGAAGTTAGAATTTTTTTCCCGTCTAAAAATTCCTTTTTTTTAATTTGACGCTTACGTTTACGCGAGCACTGCTTGTGAACGCTTGGGTGGATAACGTTGTCCAACGAACTTGTCCTGGGCATTAGTAAAATGAACATGTGTACCAAATTTCAACTTAATCGGTCAATGTTTACACAAGTTATCGCCATTATCGGTAAATTTCGTGACGGATTTTGCGTGACGGTGATTTTGGTCGTTTTTTTTTCGGATTCACTCCCGGGCCCAGAACCTGCCATAAGGAACTTCGTTCCAAAAAAAATATTTTAATTCTAATTGCATTATTTGTTTTTATAATTATATAATGTCAAAGAGTTGCTACCGCAACGAAGTTATTTTAAATTATTATAGTACAATACGCGACTAATGTGGAAAGTAGCATTTTGCATGCGAGTGTCTAGTTTGCAACCGAGCGACAGCGAGGGTGGTAAAACCACACGAGCAGAGCAAAATGGAGTTTTCGCACGAGTTGCGTACTTTATCTACGATTGCTGGATTTTAATAACAAATACAGAAAAAAACAGTTACTTTAATTAAACAAACAGCAAATTGGTTTTGTTAAATGTAAACAAACACGCGCTTCTTTATTCCCACACTAGTGTGAAAATAAAGAAGAATTATGAAACGCGATTGCGCAATGAATACAAATGCGAAAAGAAACACTTTCTACGCATCTAAACAGAGATAAAATGTTTATATTCATATCAATCACAGATAAAACATTTTTCTAATGTTGTGATAAACATTTTCGAAGAAACTCCAAACATTATGAAGGCTATTTACGAAATAAGGACAGGGCTTCAAAGATATCTCTATATTTGAGCATAGCACAGCAATATCTGACCCAACGAAGGAGATTATGAAGTTTCTTTGGAACACTCCTTTGCCATAATTTATGTTATCAGCAAAATTAAGTTGCTAAAATAAAGACGCATAAAAAGTATGTGGTGTTATGGTACTAGTGAAGTCTAAATTAGTTATTAGTGATGAGAGTTATTAGTGATTAGTTATGAGTTTAGATTGGGGGGAAGAACTAGATTACTACTACTACTACTACTACAACTGCGTTTCGATTACATACGGTAGCTAGGATAAAGCATTGTTTTCACTCGTCATAGTTAAGTGACTCTTGGACTTCTGGTAAAAGCGTCTTAAATTCGTCAAATATTTTTAATGGATCCTCTCCAAATCATCCTCTCCAAATCGCTCTGAACTAAACGATTTACAATTAAGACCTTTCCAAATCCTCGTCCCAAAATGCTATTTCTTAAAGCATTGGCTTTCCCTAACTTTCAAATTATTTGAATTTGGACATACCAGCATAAAAACCAAATAATGTCTGTACTATACCTGATTACTTATTATCTATTGAATTATGATTGTTTATACATAAGTATGTTACTTTAGTTATAAAATATATGCATGCTTGCTCAAAAATATAGTATTCCCTATTGTTTGTAGGTATTATCTACTTAAAGTGTGTATTTTCAATTAAATAAGACTATCTCTTCTAGTACATCATTCTAGAACATAGTATAAACTCAATTTACGTTGAGTTGTGAAACAAACAATTGGACCACCTTAGGTCCACTTCCTAAAGTACTTTACAACATTTATAATACCCAAGAGAATTTTTCCCTTATCTTATCTCTTTCCTCAAGTAAGCCCTTTCTCTTATCTTTCCTCAAGTAAAAACTTTATTTACTGCTATTTCAGATTCGGCGGTGGTTTCAGTTTTTCGGTTGTTTACGCTGCCTTGCTAACCAAGACTAACAGGATATACAGAATATTCAGGGCAGGTAAACGAACTGTCAAAAGGCCTACGTTTATCACTCCGAAGTCTCAAGTTATTATCTGCTCAACACTTCTTTTACCACAGGTAATTAATATATGTATATAACTTATTTTGTTAGATTTAACCATGCAAAAGTTTGAATTGACACTCATTGTTAACAGTTGAAAACTAACCTACATTTTAATCTTCTGATTTTGTGCATCGTGTTAACGGTTAAAAAGTTTTGAAAATAACTAGGTTTATTAACATGCCTAAATTTGTGATTTGATTAACAATGGTTTAAATTTTTTTCACAAATTACTTTACATACATTAAACATTACTACATTTTTAAATTTAAAATTATGTTTAACAGAAAATAACAAATCAACAACTCTCCATACAATTTTTAACTCTCAATAGGACTAAAAAAATTAGAAGAAAACATGATAAGAGGGACAAATTATAGCAAACTACATTGTAATCGATATATCTACCGTCTGCATACGGCTAAAATCAGTTGCATGTAAAATTATGACTAGCTCTAATGACAAACATTATCTTAATTTCAAAAAATACTTTAAAACTAACGATTGGCAATTATAAAATAAATTTACGTGATGGAAAAAATGTAATATGATGTTCTCATATGATATAAAAAGGTATTTTGTCTTTCCTTTTTAGATATTGATTACCTTAAATTGACTTTCATCGTCATTTTCGTTTTTTCAAGAAAAGTGTTTGCTTTTTGTGGGTGATAGAAACGCTTAACTGGCAGTTAAATGTAGAGGCTTAATTGTGTTGCCTGAGAGAATCTCCTATCGTTGCCATCTATCAGA
The DNA here is from genome assembly GCA_001010745.2 of Gerris buenoi. Classification (NCBI taxonomy): domain Eukaryota; kingdom Metazoa; phylum Arthropoda; class Insecta; order Hemiptera; family Gerridae; genus Gerris; species Gerris buenoi. Next base: position 19,664 of record KZ653208.1, on the reverse strand, counting down.
AAAGTTCATTAGTGTACTTACAGGAGACTTATAAAGGAGAAAAAGGCTTTTTCTCTATTTGGATTTGTGGCCAAATACCTCAGCAGTTAAAACTTTTAATGCTTTCCAACGAAATTTGTGACTTCTTCCTTCAATTTACCGAATCCATTTTATTGTTACATTGGAACCCTTTTCTTTTACCTACTTTTAAGAGTATTATTATACTTCCATCTAAAAATACACTTGCTATTATATGAGGATCAATAAATTGATTTGATTTATTGATTAATCAAGAATCATTACAATTTAATTGATATATTTTATTCAGGTACACATATATGCCTATAGTAAAAAAAAAAACAATTATTGTGCTAGGACAACAACTATAAGTTGGTGTAAGTATTTCGATTTTGGTAGATTTCCACATTAGTGGACCTCAACTCTGAGTACAAAAAAAAAAAAAAAAAAAAAATTTGAAAATCTAAAGAAGTACCGTGTTATAAAAAATTTATTAATTTAAGAAAATAAAATAATTAATGAATAAAAAAAAAAAAAAAAAAAATGTTTTTCTAAACGTCCGTCAGGCGTCTGTAAAGAGTCGTTGCCCTAACAACAGGACCCATTTCGATGAAACTTTGTATGTATAATCAGAAAAATGATACCTCTAGGTGAAATCGAGGGATGAATTTTAGCTCTAAATATGGTGATACTACCACAAAAAAAAAAAACCAACAAAAAACCTTGAAAACGGTCTGATGATTAAAAAGATTAAAAATTTATAGCCATATCTCATCAAAGGTAACTAAATATTTTTAAGTTTTAACTATACTCACTCTTAATTTATTGCCCTAACAGAACAGTACATTAAAATATAAAAGGGAAATATAAACGAAACCACATTAAAAATGTATGTGTAGCCCATTTAAGTACAAATCTAACCTTATAGGTCGAAATTCTGGGAAACCCAAATAAATCTACTTCTGAGGTAATGGTAGAAATAAATTTAATTTCAAAGGTTAAGGAGTTGGATTTGATTCCCTACCAGGGAAGAATTATTTTAAATGTATATTTTATTATTATTATTAAAATAGTGTATTTGCTTCTGAGCTTGACGATCATTCTTTAGAACGAAATTTTCATGAAACCACAAATGAAATTTATGAAATTTTAATACCTTTCAAAATAAAAATTTCCACAACAGAAGTGCATTTAAGATGCCAAGGGACATTATTGGTCTCATGTGTCTGTCTGTCTAGCTGTAAACATTTTATAGAACGCCTACACAGTAGGGCGCTTAAAAAATCCGACAAATACATCTACAGTCATCCGGATTTGTGGGATTAAGGCCCTCTGCACACGGAGCAACTCAAAACAAACTGTTTTTCAAACTCAAATCACCAACCAATTGACTATGAGTTTCAACCTGTGTAATTGAATGGGACACCGCACACGGAGCAACTCATTACAAACTGGGTTTGCTTTCTGTCAACTCAAAAATGACTGGAGTTTCCAGTTGAGTTTGTTTTGAGTTGCCTTAAGGATTAGCAAGGTTATTTTAAAAATAATAATAATAATAACATTACATTTGTATGTTTAGGTACTGTGTTTGTATTAACATTAGTATGGACAAATTAAATGTACAGCATGAATATGTAATTACATGTAATACATAATTAATATGTAATTACACATATGAATATGAATGAACTTACAAATGAATATTCCTATCAGTTTCCAACTGTTACCTACTATACTGAATACAAGGTCAGCTAAAATGATGGTAAGAAGTGATTTGCAATATAATTTTTGGTGTTGGGAGTTTGCATTTTCCATGAAGAGAGTCCGAATTACCGAGGTTTCCGATTACCGCGTTATCCGGATTAACGGGGTCCTACTGTATTTAGATGACGTAAGTCGTTGCCGAAGGTTGCCTTTAATATTAATCTCAATATTGCTTACCGCTTCTTTTATCATATATGCTTTGAAATCGACCTCATTTTACTGAATTTTCGAAGAAAATTAATCTAAATTCTAAACCAAAATTATTCCATATCATAAGGCAATAATACACAGATTTCTTTGGAAATTCTATCATTAAGTTATGGTGCATCACTGGTCTTTTTCTATATTTTATATTTATGTGAACGTTCTTCGTCTAAATCATCCAAGTTAACATCTAATAGATATAGTGTAAAACAACATATATTTCTCTGTTACGCGAAGTATAACTTTACTTATTTTCAGTAACAGGTCTGTTCTAAATTCGTAAAGTTTACTTCCTCGTTAAATTTGTTCCATATGCTTCCAACCAGAACAAATTGGAAGAGTTATCTGTTTGTTTTCAACTAACCAAGTATTTCGTTTTGAATAGTTTGAAATCCTTGAACCGTGAATAACAGGTAATAAATTTGGAATTTATTTAAAAGTTTATCCTTTTGAACTAACAATAAATATAAGAGATTATTCAAAGAACATAAACTAATATAATCTCTTTACTGAAATTCCTTACTGAGTTCTGTATAAAAGGATATTATAAACTTCAAATATTATAACTACATTAGTTGTGACAAATAATATTTAACAAACTTATTCACTGTTAAAGATAATTCTCAAAATTTATAAATGCATTGTCTATTCTAATAAACTAAAAATATTGTCTGATACCTACTACTTTTGTAATAAACTATCTTATGTTACGGGGTTTTGTTGTTTAAAAGTTATTATTGAAAATTTTATTAACTTATATACCGATTATCGATGACATAATGGTATAACCTACCCACCACAACATATTAATATTTTCCCCCATACTTTGTCTAACAATTATATGATATTAAGAACAACTCTAAGCTGTTTAGTTCGGTTACTGGTTCATTTTTATTGAAAACTTCAAAACCAACAGCATTGAAATAAGAAATAAGGTTAAAAAAATAAACTAATACAAACTTAAAACCTATACCAATCTTCGCTACTTTCTCAAAACCTAGATTTTTTTCTAGAGAAAGTACATTTCTTAATTTATTGTATTTTACTGCCAGATTAACTTAGTGGTAGTAATAAACATGTCTTATAGTTATATGATTAAAACCTGATAATTTAATACATACATGTTATTCCAAGTTTCAGAGCGTTAATCACTTGGCCGGGTCAATCCATTATTTGATATTTATATATCTTATTTTTTTGGCCTGAATGATACCAGTAACACACTTAAGATATTACAACTACCAATAAAAAAATTATAATTAGAATTAGTTGTCTCTACCTATACTTCATGAGCCATCTCACATTGAATAAAGCATAGTAATCTAACTAAATCTTTGACGCAAGAGCCTGTATAGAGTGCATAAGCCATTAAGCCTGCCAAATAACTTATACGTACATATATTATATGTAATGGATGACTCTGGGTTGGCGCGTATTTGCATCAGTTGTATAAACCGTATAATTAACATTCATGACCATATAGACGCCGCTCTAGTTAAGAAGATACAAGTTTCTATCACAATGACGGGTTAAACACAGACGTTGGCGGAGTCGAGAATTGAAACCGGAACATTTAAAAAACCTTTATTGTCTAATTGATTTCATTTTCACCCCATTAGTTCAAATCTGTCACTTTTTTTTTTTTTTTTTTTTTTTTTTTTTTTTGTATTACTCGAATAAAAGCATCAGCAAAATTTAAAGTGGGCAATTGAATAAAATGGCTATATGCGGGCTACTTTTGACTAACCATCCAAATCTTGACTGACCAATCCAACAAATCAGACAAATACTTTTACAAATAAAGGTGTAAATAAATATAGTTAGTGAGCGTGTAGAAAAGAAACCAATAGTTGAAGTTTGAAATTGTTATGGGCTAAACAACAATGGGCTAAAGTTGTCCAACAATGGCTTTTTAAAGTTACTGTCTCATTTAATAGTTATTTATTTTGTTATCTCTGCTTCAATAGTTATTTATTTTGAGTCAAACAAACTGCTATTGTGGTATTAGATTAAATTAAATATAACTTTTATTTCGAACCTTAATAAATTTTATTAAATTATATGTTATGATACACAAAGCACCAATTTTCTTGAATATTTTAAAATTAGGATTGTGTTTAAAGATTAGTTAATATTTGTTAACTTCTATTTGTCTTTTATACAATACTAGCCGTTATGCCCGTGAAAACGGGCAGAATAAAATATAGTCAAAAAAAGAGATAGTTATAATTAAAATATTTAAATATATATATTATACTGTTTAAATAAAAAGTTTTAGCCCATAGTGTTCCCATAGTGGCCATAGCACAGTAGTTAGGTCTCTGCTTCGCGTACTGGAGGTCAAAGGTTCAAATCTAGATTTTAGCTCATCAATTTTACACTACTGGATAATATAAAAAATGACTTTTTGCATATCATTTAAAAGTTACATTTAAGTGCAATATAACATTCAGTATATTATTATTATTATTCCATTATTCCGTTTAAAAAAATATTTCTCGAAAACGGTTCCGACGATTTTGATTAAAAAATTCTATAATGAAGTACATTTAAATACAAATCCAACGATATATGCCGTTTTCTCGGGAAAAATCTAGTTCCTGAGAAAAAAGCTAAAAACGCGGATGGAGAGTGCCCGTTCGATTACCCACCCAGGAGAAGTTATTTTTATGGTAAATTTTGATAAAATGTTCAATAATAATTAAATATACATATGAAAACTAGTAAATGGAAAACACTGGGCTAAGTAATTATTAACTTGTATATGAGAAAGTTTGTCTGAGTTGTCTCGGACCGATTTTTTTCGAATATAATAACTTTTAATAATTAACTATTAAGAAATAAGGATGTTTTGCCCAATATACTTTCGGACAAGGACTATCACTCTTCTGTTTTTATAAGGGAAGTAACTGTCTAAAAAAGAACATTCCGTCCCCCTTCTTTAGATTGTTACTCCCTTATTATTTTTTTATAAAAGGGAGTAACAATCTAAAGAAATTCCCACATTTTCATTAAGATAAGACTGACAGAGTAAACAAAGATAAAAATGATTGAAGTTAAAAGCAGCAATCTAAGTATAACAGTTGAGTATTTTTCAGTTTATTCTTGTGTAAGTTTGTTCTTAAGTGCTAGTTTCCAACTTGATTCCCATGTTCTCCTCTCTGCAAGAATCCCATGGGATATTTCCTCGACGTATTTTCGATCTCCTTATTTTCTTTTTAAATTCTAAGGTTATCTTGTTTATTCTGTATGTTTTTTCTTCTTTTTTCGTTTTCCTTAGAAAACTCGTTTTCACTTCATTCTGTTGTATTTCCATGTTTATTTTACTCAGCTTTTCCTCCCCACTCCACTCTCTACCTCTTCCCACTCCTCGAGCTTCCTTATAGTTGAAGTTTAAATTTAATTTGGAGTTGGCTTATGCCTCAGGAGCCCAAGGAGTCTGCGGTGTTGAAAAGATTCAAGACTGCTCGTGTAAACAGGGAATTTCATATCGCTTATACCGAGAAACCTCTTCTTACTCTCCCTGTAATGGAACTAAACCATTTCCCCCCCGACCGCCCCCCCCCCAATATGATAATATACTCTTGCGTATTATAAATCCTTTCTGTATAACGTCTTATTTTCACTTAACCTTCCTGCCATTTAATTATTACTTAATTAAATTTTTATACTTGGTGCAAACCTGAAAAA
>KZ653207.1:75917-86666 GCA_001010745.2 Gerris buenoi | reverse complement strand
AACGCAAACTAAATAAAGTATTCTCAAGTGTGTTCGTAAAAAACTTAATTTCTTTTAAAGTTTATAGTCTGCGCGGAAAGCCGCGACAGTAAAAAGACAATTTAAGTGTTAAAGAAAGGGGCAACAAGCTAAAGGACTAGATTCAAGTTTTGAAAATTGTGTGTGTGTTTGGTTGTGTCAAAAAATTTGTCAAAACAAAATTGTCAAAAAAGTTTAGAAAATAAAACAAAATTTAAATATTTTTCGGATCAATAAAATCAAGTTTAAGAAGTTTTGAAGATTGAACTGTCACCAAAAAGATGAGTCTTAGAAGCAACGAAGAAGCAGAAAAAGGCGTTACTGTGAGTTCTAGGCTAAGGATACTTTCGGATAAGGGGTTCGTATACTTTGTTGATACACAATTAAAGGTGTTAAATTCTTTAAAGGTCCGACTCATAAGGAAGAGGATAGAAGTAGAAAATTTAGTACATACGAATCCAACTGAATCTATTTTGATAATCTCGGCTCTCAGTGAAGTTAAACGTCTTTATCGATCTCTTAAGAGGGAATTAGAAAACTTTAAGTGGGAAATCGAAAAAAAGGCTAAAGGGGATGACAGTTATACTTCAATTATTAATGAATTGACTGAGATGTTAATTTCAGTTAAACTATTTGTTAAGGGTCACGATACACGACTAAGTGATGATTCTGATTTAAGTTTTAAGGGCAAATCTAGGGGTAGCAATGTTTCTAGATTACAAACAGTGATAGGTACTGAAGGTATTTTCGGGGAAAAGGTCAATTCAAAGAAACCTCCCGGTCCGAAGTCCTAACACCTTGGATGAATACTACATCATCAAGCTGGATATTAGGAGTTGCTCGAGTCCATTTGTTACGCTGCATGATGGTATGCAGGTATTGGGTAGACCAACGGCGCCAATATGATTGGTAAATCTGACGTAAACGAGTCCATCGAGTAGTTGGAGAAACTTCTTCGGCTATAGGAGCCTCCGGGATTTTATGTAGCATAAACTTGAAAATTTCATGTTTGGGATGAAGTGAACCTTGCGTTAAGCTATGATTCCTTAATTAAGTTATTAGAAGAGAGATATGGTAACCCCGTTGCAGTTACGGAAGCCTGGGTCAGAAAACTGACCGAGGGTCCAAGTATCTCTCCCAATGATTCCGTTGCCTTACAAAATCTGTCCAACACCATTAGAACCGCACTAAGCGGACTTGCTCTTCAAGAACTAAATTCTAAATTATGTTTAAAGAAAATTTTGTCCAGATTACCCTTTAAATATCATCCTGCATGGATTCAAAGTATAATAGGAAGGAATGGGTCAGAAACAATCATAGATTTGGCAAATTTTGTGGCAGGTTTAGCAAAGGTGGGTAATCACCCGGTTTATTCTAATATTTCAGGACAGTTAAATAAACCTCAAAATTTTATATTTAAAAGCAATAAGAACCAAATTAAAAGCTTCGCTGTAAATACTGATAACAAGCCTAAGGAGAAAGTTACACCGACTGATATATTTAAGACCTGTGTTTACTGCGATAGATTAAATTGTGATCTTTTAAGATGTGAAGGTTTTTTGAAACTTTCTTTAGAAAATAGGCTAAATTTTCTAAGACAAAAATCTGTCTGTTTTGGTTGTTTAGCGTCTACGGCACATAGATCTAAGGAATGCAAACAGCGCCTGACATGTAAGGTCTCTGGTTGTAACCGTAAACATCCAACGTGTTTACACATAGACAGTAGATCAGTAAATAATAAGGTGACATCTGCCAACAACGTTAAGGGTAGGAGTGGTATAAATGTCAGAGAAAGCTCAGGGACACCTACGCTTACTGATCAGCAACCTGCAAATGTAAAGTGCACTGCAGGACTGAATCAGGAGAGCTCTACAACATCGCTAATTTTACCAGTACAGGTGTATTGTAAGAATAATCCTGACAATGTAGTAACAACATACGCTATTCTTGATGATGGAAGTGATTCCTGTTTTTTAAAGGAATCACAAAGAATAAAATTAAACCCAGCTTGCACACCTACACAGTTGGAACTAAGAACTATGTCTAACAAGAACCTGATTGACTGCTACAAGGTAAAAGATCTAGTAATAAAAAGTTTAGACTCTAAAATCTCGTTCGATCTACCAACTAAGACTTTTACACGCCAGGAAATTCCAGCTAGCCATAATGACATACCTTCAAGCGAAGCAGCAAAGGGAATGAAACATCTCTCCCCAATCGCAAATAAGCTATATCCTCTACAAAGAGATCTTGAAATAGGTTTGCTCATTGGGAATAATTGCCCTCAAGCACTGTGTCTTATAGAAGTATTAAGTTGCAAAGGGGACCAGGCTTATGGAATAAAAACATCCTTGGGGTGGGGTTTCATAGGACCCAAAGGGCTTGCTTCAGAAGGGACTAGTGCATCATTCCAAGTTAAATCTAGAGAGAAAGATATTTCATTCAATAGCAAGAAAGTAGTTGAAAGTATTCCAGTTAATGATAGAGCAAATGGATTTAAGGATGTAGACCCCCAGAAGGACAACCTTCCCCAAGAACGATTGCTAGGATTAGTTCGGGATATGGAATCTGATTCATTCCATATTAAGGTAGGCAAGCATGAGTATTCATGTACCAGAAGGGGTATATTAAGCCAAGTCTGCTCAATTTATGACCCTCTCGGATTTCTAGCTCCTTATATTCTTAGTGGCACAATGATTCTGCAAGATATTTGCCGGGATCTTAAATCGAGGAATCAAATAGATCAATGGGATTTAGTGGTTGGCGATAGTAATAAGGACCTGTGGATCACTTGGGAAAAGGGACTGAAGATATTGGATGGTTTATCCATTAGTAGGTGTTACAAGCCAGAAAACTTTGGGGAAATCAAATCAGTTCAATAATTAATACATTAATTATACATTAATTCATACATTAATCCTGCAGATGCAGCTTCAAGGAACACTTCAACCGAAGGATTTTTGAAAAGTCAATGGCTCAAGGGGCCACTGTTTCTTTGGAATGACGAAGATACTTGGAATCCAAAGGAAAACTTTGAGTTAAATGAAAACGATCCAGAGATTAAGATTGGTTCCCACAGCCGTGTCACACAAACTACATTCTTAGGGCTGCTACCCCGCATTGAAAGGTTTAGCTCATGGTCCAAAACTAGGAGGGCCATTGCTATATGTATTAGATACATGAGAATTCTTCGTTCAAGGAAGAATTCTGGGAGCCATGATTCCGGTTTGTCAGAACCCATCTTAGCCGAAGAACTACAAAATGCGGAAGAAGTAGTTATAAAAGCTGTTCAAGTAAAGCACTATCACCAAGAACTGAACATAATGATCGACTATAATAAGACCAAGGGAGAAGACCATAAGACTAGACCAGGTTTAAAGGAAGTAAGTACAATCAAGTCGCTAAGTCCCTTCCTTGATACCCATGGTTAATTGCGTGTTGGAGGTCGCTTAGGATTCTCCGAGCTGAACGAATCTCAGAAGCACCCTATTATAATACTTAAAGGAGAACATGTTGGTTTACTATTACTAAGACACTTTCATGAAAAGGTAAAACATCAAGGTCGAGGGATAACTGTAAATAAAGTTCGCAGCAAAGGGATTCTGGATAATTGGTATCAATACGCTGGTTAGGCGAGTCCTTTCAAATTGTATTGAGTGCATTCGAAACCGTGGTAAATTTGAAGGACAAAGAATGGCAGATCTACCACCAGATCGGATGGAACCAGCTCCCCCATTTTATAACAGTGCTGTGGATTGTTTTGGTCCATTTTATATCAAGGATGGAAGAAAACAAATTAAGCGTTATGGAATAATTTTTACCTGTTTAACCTCAAGAGCTGTGTTCATGGATGTGTGTGACAGTTTATCTACAGACTCTTTTATCAACGCTCTTCGTCGTTTCCTTTCACGTCGTGGACCCATTCATCAACTAAGGTCCGATATGGGAACTAATTTTACAGGAGCCAACCAAGAATTAGAAAAGGCAGTCAAAGAAATAAAATATAAAGATGTTCAAAGATACCTTGCCGAAGGTGCTGCACAATCCATTGGATGTTCAACACTCCAAAGGCCAGCCACATGAATGGGATAGTGGAACGTCAAATAGGCACAGCAAGGAAAATACTGAAAGTTATGTTAAGAAGCTGTCCAGGGCTGTTGACAGATGACTGCCTTCGGACATTCTTTTGTGAGTGTGAGTGCATCATGAATGGAAGACCTTTAACGATTAATAATTTGTTTGATGTAGATTCTTTGGAACCACTCACACCCAATCATATTTTAACGATGAATCCTAGACCGCTGTTACCACCTCCTGGAAACTTTGATACTCAAGACTATCCAAGGAAAAGATGGAGACGGGTTCAACATCTTGCAGGCGAGTTTTGGAGTAGATGGAGAAAGGAATTTATGCTCTGTCTACAAAGGAGAAGTAAGTGGACTGGTGTTAAGAGAAACGTAAAGGTGGATGACATCGTCATCAGTGAAGACGAACAAAGTCCTCGAAATGTGTGGCCACTTATGAGAGTGGTGCAAGTCATTCCAAGTAGGGATGGATTGGTGAGGAAGGTCAAGGTAATTCAAGCGAATGGAAAAACCTTGGAACGCCCAATTCATAAACTCGTGGTGTTAGTACCTGCTCAATGATTCATCGGGTCCGACCCCCTCGAGGAGCCTTTCCAGCTACGAAATTTGTACCAGAATTTCGAGGGAGCCATGTGACAGCCAGTGAACTGTCAACTTAATATTTTATTTGTATTTTTTCTTTTTGTATTTATCTAGACTCAGTTGAGTTAAAATGTCGATTTGTCTTTCTATAACGCAAACTAAATAAAGTATTCTCAAGTGTGTTCGTAAAAAACATAATTTCTTTTAAAGTTTATAGTCTGCGCGGAAAGCCGCGACAATCACAATAATGGAATAAAACAATGTTATATTGAAAAATATATAAAACATCAATACCAAAACGAGTAACCATCTGAATAAGAACACCCCTTATACTAATTCAGATAGTTACTCCCCTTCAATAATACCTTAAAAGCGAGTATCTGAATAAGGATACTAAATATTCTTATTTAGATGGTTACTCACAGTTAAGATTATTAAACATTAAAGTTTAATGTTTAAGTTTAAAAGAGTTCGGCCATTACCGTGATACAGTTCAGATCATGCTCCGAGTTTTTTTTAATATTTTTATGAGCTATTTAGTATTTTAACTTTAATTTTAGTGTGAATTTGATAAGTTTTTAAATTCATCTACATACTTTCTATGCGCAGAACGTAGTAACATTTATTTTTTTGTTTTAAAAAACTGAACAAACAAACGGGTTGTGATATCTATAATGTGAAATATCTTAAATGCAAAGTGGTGTTTCATCTTTTTACCCAGGCAAGCTTGAAGGAACAATCTTTTAGTAAAATATTTAAGTAATAAAACTTATTGAGATAATATACATATTTATTTTATTAATTTACAAAAGAAGAGCAAACCTAACCTATACACATTCTCTTTCCTTGAAATATCTCTTGCTAATCAAGAAGCATTGCTATAATTCAGAGAAGCCGTGGCGCAAGCCGTTGGAGCATCGACTATTTTGGAGGAACACAGATCAACCTCGACGCGACGGTTCGAAACCTGACAAAGTCACTTTTCATTATTAGCACAGTATCTCACTTATATCACTTTTATTTTTATATATTTCTCCAGGAGTAAATTTATCACGCTCTTTTATTACTATATAAATTGCTAATTCCTATAAAAATAATATTATTAAGTGTTAATTTATTTATTACTATATATGTAAATTGCTAATTCCTATACAAATAATATTATTATTAAGTGTTAATTTATATATTAGAGTTAAAATCCGAAAAAATAACTTTTTGGTGAACTGAAATTATTTATTAGAAACCGTTTAAATCTATCTAGTTTTGAATCATAAAGCATGAATGGCGATTATTAATTATGAATGAAACCCCCCTCCAGCCACACTCAAATTTACTATAAGACTAGCGCATGCGCAACAAGATAGGGAATATATCGATACACAAGGTCAACCCACGAGGTCAAATATTTATCGATATTAATTGAATAACACTACATAGGTAAGTTAATCCTATAAACTCCTAGACAAAAGGTCAACTGTGCTTCAGGTCACATTGTATAAATAGAGATAAAGAGACACTGAGCGTAAACAAAAACAATAAACGGTATTAGCATTAGAATGGAAAAATATTTAGACGGGGGAAACAAAGATCAAGCTAAGCGACCTAGAGATGGCTCCTCTACTTGCGACGAACAAGCGCGTCCAAGCAAAAGAATTATGGATCCAGGAATCAGTACAAAGAATATGTCTCTAGAATTAATAATGGAAAATATCGCAAACAAAATTGAAAGCATTGTGAAAAAAGAGCTCTCAACGGTAGCCAGTAAAAAAGACTTGGAAGTTATCAGCTCTAAAATCGACTCTCTGTCCAAAAACTACGACGATCAAATCACAAGCTTAAAAGAAGAAGTGACTTCCCTTAAATTAGCAGTTTCCAGCAGCGCTAGAAGAATAGAGAGCTTAGAAAATCTGGCTAAAAAGAATAATTTAATAATAATTGTCTTAATAATTTAATGGGTAAGGATCTAACCGAAACAGTACAGAGAATAATGAGCCGCAGAGACGAAAAATCAAAATATCCACCTGATACATAGCAATTACAGTCAAAAGTCGGCCACTCAAAAGAAGATGCATTAATGCTATCTTCAATTAGCATTACCTAATATATACGAGTACATCATATTTAACTTCATTCTGTCTACTGTGAAGCCTCATTTAAATTAGAAAAATAATAATAATGATTAAGGTTATTATATGAAAACAGTTAACAATAATATCTAAAATATGAATATATGTGGAAGAAAAAAAAGTTGTTTCTCATAATTTAAATATAGAATTAGAAAGATTATTTTTGATTATAATGATATGGAAATTAAATAGTTGATACTAGTTATAAGATATCCCTAATGAAATACGTCATTGTTACTGTACTTCTTTGCGATTATGGTTATTTAACTGATTAGGGAAATAATACTTAATACCAAAAAATAAGATATTTAAGGTAAAATATAAAAACAAGGTTATCAACCAATTTGTATTAGTATTTTGTATCGAGATAATATAATTATTAGTAAAAAGGGATGTTAAAAAAAAAGATATATATGTATATTTATGTGTCTTTGTATGAAAGTATATTATGTGGATGTGTCTATATGTATGTATATGTATGTATGTATGTGTATNGAGGATTAGAGAAAAAACAAATCTCCAGGACATAGGCGAAGCTATTTTAGAAAGAAAGTGGAGTTGGGCAGGACACACAGCTAGGATAAAGGATAATAGGTGGTCAAAGAAAATGTTGGATTGGTACCCCCGAGATCAAAAAAGGAAAAAAGGAAGAACTTGTTTAAAGTGGGAGAATGAAATGAGAAAATCTTGTGGTGGATCAGCTTGGCAGAGAGTAGCACTAGATAGGAGCGAGTGGAAACGAATGAAAAATGTGTACAGCCAAGTCTGGCTTTATAAAAATTAAACTATGAAATTGAAGTATAGGTATATTATTTTTTTATGTAAATAATATTATTAATATTGTATTTATTATTTCTTTTTATACATGTGGATAAAAAAGATTAGGTTAGTGTGCTCTGCTCATGTAACCAAGGCAACTCAAAACCCGAGTAAGGGTGCCACGGCGAAACGCTGATTTAAAGATTGTAATTCTTTAATAAATGGCTATTATTATTATTATTATTATACTCCCCTTGTTATTAGTGTAGGGGAGTAACTATCTGAATTAGTCTAAGGGGTATTCTTATTCAGATGGTTACTCCCTTTTAATAATATTATTAAAGGAATGTAACCATCTGAATTAGTCTAATGGGCAATCTTATTCCAATAGTTACTCCCTTTTAACGTATTATTGAAAGGGAGTAACCATCTGAATTAATCTAAAGGGTCTTCTTATTTAGATGGTTACTCCCCTTGTTATTAGTGTAGGGGAGTAACTATCTGAATTAGTCTAAGGGGTGTTCTAATTTAGATGGTTACTCCCTTCATAAATTCTTTACGAATATTCTCTTTCCCCCTATTCTAACCCCAACAAAAGCCCCAATGCTTTTCTACATCCCGGGGTAAGAATGAATTAAGTATTAAAATTGATAATAATTAAAAATAGAAATAGCCAAATCAAGAAATCAGGGAAGTAACCAAAAAAGGGAGTAACCAACTAAAATCAACAAAGGGGAGTAACCTACTAAACAAGGTCACATAAATAAAAAAAAAACGAATTGGTGATCTAAACAAGTGCCACCAATCTAACAAAAATAATTTTAGAAATTCTAGCAACCATCAGAATCTAGTGGACAATCCGAGCGACAAGTCTCTTCTTCATCTTGTTCAAAATGTGGTCAAGTCCATCGGTTCAAGTGCCCAGCAGCCAATGTCCTCTGTAAAATACGTAAGAAGAAAGGACAGTATGCACTTAAATGTTTTAAAAATACAAACAACAAGAAGACTGTCAACGCTGTGCAAGACAACGAGAGCGACAGTGATTCTAGTTTATTTTTTGGAGGCATCACTCTTCATATGAAGAAGACTTCATCATCCAGCGTGCAAGTCAACAGTCCAGAGGCGTCACACAATAATAAAGAACAATGGCTAGTCAATGTAAAACCTTCAGGTATAGATTTAACTTTTATCTGTTTATTGGACACGGGAAGTCAAGCTAACCTTTTAAACGAATCTACTTTTGATAAGCTTCAAAAGGCTGGACTTATCTGTCAAATTGATACTAGCAGTTCTAAAGACTCTCTCTGGAGTTATACTAAAAAAAAATCAATATCAAAGGCAAATTTGACTTTCCCAGTGGCATTGGAAATACCAGTAAGCAGATAATATCATTTTATGTAACAAACTGTGATAGTTCACATAATATGTTAATCCCCCACATTAATCTCATTAAATCTGGTCTCAAGTAATCTTAATATTAATCAAATAGAAACAGATTTAGACCTAGTAAATTCTTATGTGTCTTCTTAAGACACATTTGAAGGTTTAGGCTGCCTGCCAGATATAATACATTTAGAAGTTGACCCTAATGTTACTCCTACTATTGATGCCCCTCGGAAAGTACCTTTTAAATTAATTGATCAGTTTAAAGAAGAAATTAAACGAATGGAAAAGTTAAATGTAATTCGTAAAATATATGAGCCTACCGATTGGGTGGTCAGTTCATCATTGTGTGTCAAGAAACCTAGTGGACAATTACGAATATGTATAGATCCTCGAAATTTAAATAAAGCAATTAAACGGCTTAGAATTCCTTATCCAACAGTAGAATATTTCAAAGCTAAATTAAATGGTGCAAAATACTTTTCAATCTTGGATGCTCGTAATGGTTTCTGGTCCTTGAGACTAGTCAGGTCAAGCTTTTTTCTATGTTGTTTCAATACACCTTTCGGACGTTATGTTAATTTACGTTTACCCTTTGGCATATCAGCTAGTCCTGAATTTATTTTCTCATATAATAATAAAATATTTTGGAGATATTCCAAATGTCATCATATTTCATTATGACTTCCTGGTATATGGGTGCTCGAAGGAAGAGCACGAAAAATCTTTACAAGCTTTATTAAAAAGAGCTCAAGATATCGGTTTAAAATTTAATAAGTCAAAGTCAATTTTTTTTGTAAGAGAGGTAAAATATGTAGGTCACATATTTAGTGACTCTGGAGTCCGAGTGAAAAAGAATTACTATATAGGACACATATATACCCCAAAGGAAATTGAAATCAAATAAAACCTACTGAAGTTATCGTCGACAGACCGATTTCGTGCTTAAGTGACTGTAGCTCCGAAACGTCGACTGTGAGCTACGATGATGTGGTGCGCTATTAGTTTTGCCGACAAAAGTTCTAAAAAATGCCGCAAACCGCATCTCAATACGATGTCTTGAAGCGATGTTATAGAGGTTTAAAGTTCCGAACGAACGTACGTACATACATACATACGTACGCACAGACATTCATGTATGTGAAACGGATTTCTATGATACCCCGGGTTCTTAAGACGCCTCCTTCATGTTAAGTTGGCAATGCTTCATTTATTATTTTCTATTTATGACATGATAGATGTTACGTGTGTTTATATAAATTTTACCTTTGAAGTGTTTCGTATTCTAAAGTCGAATGTTTGTTTCTCTTGTTAATATTATATAAAATAAAACTGACTTATTCAGGACCAACTATTCCAGTGGTTTATTAGCTTAATATAGTACTCAGTTCAATAGGTTACGGGCCCAGAGTTGGTAATCTGTTTAAGTTGAAAGAATCAAGAAGAAAAAAGTTAAAAAGGAACATTCGAGAAGAAAGGTTGATGTTAAAAAGTAAACAAAAACATTGAAAATAAATTGAAAAGTAAGAAATGACAGATACATTTAAAACGTATAATTTAGCGAAATTAAATGGTAAAAATTACCAAGTGTGGAAGTATAAAGTGGAACTGCTTCTTCTAAAAGAAAAATTATGCGACGTAATAACCAATCCTCCGCCAGTTCCTAAAACGGCTGAATGGGAATTACGCGATGGAAAGGCAAAGGCCACAATCGGTCTTTTATTGGAAGATAACCAAATACACCATATTAGAAATACGAAATCGGCCAGAGAAGCATGGATTGTCTTTACCACAAT
>KZ653206.1:65359-79760 GCA_001010745.2 Gerris buenoi | reverse complement strand
ATATATATGCGATCTTATGTTTCTCATTTACATGCGCACAAACATACATTTATTTACTATATTAAGAGTAATCATCTGATTTTTATTACATGTGGATGGTTTGTCAAAAGTAGCCCGAAGATAGCACCAGATTAATATTAACCCTCTTTTCTCTTAAAATTTTGCTAAATGCATACGTGATCGCATAGCTATTGTTGTACATAGCTTCCTCGCGTCTATTTTGTAAACTTAATGATTTAATATATTAAATAATGTTAAAACCTAATATAGCCAAATTTATATAATTAATCCCCCGTTTATAAAAACTGTTAAAATTGATTAGATATTTTACATTAAGTATCAATTTAGCAAAATTTATTTTTTGCTAAGTGTAAGTAGTGGCACCTCTAAATTATTATATGATTAACCTGAAAGTATAAGGAAGAACGTATACTAGCTGAAGTTAAAACAGAATTAGCTTCTCTAATAAGTGTAGTGGTGCAACTTCTAAATGATTATATGACTAACCCGAGACTATAAAAAAGAACGTATACTAGCTAAAGTTAAAACAGAATTAGCTTCTCTAATAAGTGTAGTGGTGCAACTTCTAAATGATTATGATTAACCCGAGACTATAAGGAAGAACGTATACTAGCTAAAGTTAAAACAGAATTAGCTTCTCTAATAAGTGTAGTGGTGCAACTTCTAAATGATTATGATTAACCCGAGACTATAAGGAAGAACGTATACTAGCTAAAGTTAAAACAGAATTATTTCTCTAATAACTGTAGTGGTGCAACTTCTAAATGATTATATGATTAACCTGAGACTATAAAGAAGAACGTATATGTTGGAGACCAACAGTTGTTATTTATATATTTTATCTAATTATTTATGTTTATTATCTCTGTAAAAAAATGGCAATATTTAGCGTACTTTGATTCTATAATCAACCCACTGAAATCACATTCAATTTTATGTATGTTGGTTTATAAACAATATCGGATGATTTAGACGCCGGAAAACCACGATACAACCTTCCTCCTTTTTTCTCAGTTGTGTTCAGAAAGGGCATCACTGTCGGCGCTAGAATTTCGAACACATTTTTTACGTAACCTCCGTGCACCTTGCATCCACGGCAGACACATCGCTTCGTGATATAGAAGCGACGGACATGTAAATGTGTCACCTTCTTCATTAATGTTTCAGTAACTTTTAATAAATAACTTAGTATCAGGGCCCTCAGCATTATCACTTTACTTTAGCAGCTTGCAGCCTAGACCGCAGTAGTATGCAGACAAGTCACCACGGCTGTCATTTTATTATCTAAAATTCTATGTATTCAATTTAAAATCAGTGTGAATGTGTGCGTGAATGGTTGTTTTGGTGTGAAACAATTTTGTACTTAAAATTTAACTTAACTTAACTTGTGTGAATGCGTTTGTGAATGAAGCTTCACTTATACTAAATTCCTTTTTTCTTTGGTCTATTGTCTGTTTTGGTTTCGGAACAAATACAGACAATATATCTATTTAACTTCATTTTAATTTTTATGTGTAAAACAACAGCTGGTAACCTTTATACTTCGTGGCGTGTGCCACATGTAACCTTTCACATAACTTATCATTTTATTATATGCTCTATCGTTAAACTATCAATCCTTTTGTTCGTAGTTTTATTTTCCTTTTTTAAGGTGGTCCTTTGGGTATTTATAGCAATCATTTTACAGTAATTTTGGAATTCAGATTCTTAGTAACTCATATAAGGTTTGAACCCTATGAGTCTAACAGTATACTAGCTAAAGTTAAAACAGAATTAGCTTCTCTAATAAGTGTAGTGGTGCAACCTCTAAATGATTATATGATCAACCTGAGACTATAAGAATCAACTTATAATATTTAAAGTTAAAACCGAGTTAGCTTCTCTAATAAGGGTAGTGGTGCAACCTCTAAATGATTACCTGGGAGTTCAAAAAGACGAGTAGTTGTTAAGATATTTTGGAGTTAGCTTCTCTAATAAGGGTAGTGGTGCAACCTCTAAATGATTACCTGGGAGTTCAAAAAGAGGTAACATGAATTGAATTTACGCTGAATGATGATAATTACGTTAATGATGATAATGATTGAAATTACGCTTATATTAGTTAAATATTGAATTAGTTGGGCGGGGTTATGACTTCCTCAATTATTTATCATCATGTTATCTGCTACCGAAATAAATCAATCATAGAAATTACATTTTTTTTTCAATATCGAATCAGCATAAATAAAATCAAAATAGAACGATTTTACTGGAAAAAAAAGAACAACTATCAAGTCAATTTTAAGGTTGAAAACATTTTCGTGCGGTAACGTGGTGAAAAATAGTCTTTTCTCATTCCACGGGTTTTATTTTTTGGTTCTAAACTTTGTAAAAATTCTATTTCACTTTCAGCGTAGTTTTTCCCCTCTTTCCTCAATGCTTTTGGAATTGTGGTTTGTAAAGAATAATTAGCAGAGATAGAGTTTTTACCCGTTGTCGTTAATTAATTCTCTTGTCTTAAATAACTTATGTAATTAGATAATTTTTAGAGAAAACCTCGTAATTATTTTGAGTTTTTAATTATTATTTTCTGCAAAAAATTTGAATGTTAATAAAAACATAATTACGTTTTTATAGGAACTACAAAATAAGTGCACTGCTGGCACTGGATGATGGAGTAACACATCAGACCCGTGTTATATTATGGTGTGCACCTAGCGTCACGATTTAAATGGGCAGCTACTAATTGAAGTGGAGTCCATCTAGTTACGAATGTCAGTTCTACGGTTCACACACTAGATGCGGAGTAACACACCATCCTGCTACGTTATGAGTACACTTACAGCATCTCACCAATTGTACGGTTTATGCACTAGATAGAGTTACACATCACACCCGTGTTATGCTATGGTGTACATTGTATATCCAACATTGCTAAATTAATGTGTAAGTTACTAAAGTATAGTGGCGTCCATCCAGTTTCGAATGCCAATTTACACGTGTACACAATACATAGATCGACATGCCAACCCTGAGTATCCATTTACATGCCTACTATAAAACCAGATGGCTCAATGACTGACTGACTCACTGGCATTAATATTTACCCTCATCCAGATGAGCTAGAAGCTTAAACTTTAATCGACTGGAAAATGCCAAAAGCTAATTTTAATCGACTGGAAAATGCTAAAAGCCTTTCAATATTTAGAATTCTTCAGCTGGTTACAGCTCAATTTCCATCATAATCACTACCTTCTGTTTAGAGTACCAGCTTTTATATAAGTACCTGGCATATATGTACCTGGCAAAATATATCTAGTTGTTTAAGTTCTTAGGCAGGCCTAACCATTTTCCAGTTATATCATGGGTTATAAGTCCTTTGGAAGGCCTAAACGGATTATTAAGAGTATTTTTTTATCGTTTTTATATTATCACTATATCTCTAACGCGGTTTCCTTTGTAAAATCTAAACTAATTAGACTCTATGACTATAGACATATGACTAGACCCTTAAGAGATTTATTTAAAGAAGGATTGTATAGAAGGTATAAATATTGTAATTATACAATTTTACACAGGTTTTTTTTTCTAGAATGTTATAAGGGGTAATAAACGGTTTTAATTTATTTGCTATTAGCCGGTATATTAAAGTACTTTTAATTGTTTTGTGAAATTCGAAAAATACGGCAATATTCTTTTGCTTTGCACACAATATTTTATACTTACTGACACACAAACTATCAACCGAAATTTAATTTCAAGATTTTTTTGGTTCGAAAAAATTGTGGATTGGACCTGTAACCAAAAATGTTCCCTGAGTTCTGAAACATAATTATTGAATTCAGAGACCAGAGACGAAAAATTTTGGTTGTATGGAACTGTTACCTTCAATAAACATAGAAACAAAAACAAAAGGATCATGAAAATCACATTTGCCACTGTAGTTTGTGGGACTTGACCGCTCTCAGCCGGTTTATTTTTTTTCAAATGCCTATTGCCAAGCTATGTCCCGCAGACGAACTTAGCCGACCACATATTATTAAAAGACGCCGAAAGATTAACTTATATAAAAGATTCTAGCTTGATGTTATTCAGGCACTTTTTTGCACGCTATCTCCCGGACTTCACGTTTTATAGGTCTTGATGGAGGGACAAGCTAAGGTTTTTTCTTTAGTTGTAAAAGGTTTAAGTTCCTTTGGCGATTGGTAGGTCTAAAGTTACGCTTGTCTAGTTCTGGAGCAGACACAATCGAAAATGTCTAGTCCTCGGACAGGCATAATCGATTGCTCTGCGATCTGCGATTTTCGCAACAGTTGCTCTAGTCAATCGGTGCTCTAGTCAATCAATAGGCCTCCAAAAGGGCTATTGCATCACTGATTACTATTAATATTACACTTACTACTTACTCTCGTTAATTTCACGACCCTAGGAACTACAAAATAAGTGCACTGCTGGCACTGGATTCTCAGATTTTCCGAAATATCTTTAATGCATTTGATTATAATTTAATTTGACGGATTTGCAAATTGCAATAAAAACATTATAATTATATTATACAAGAATATATGCAGATGCTACTGAGATGAATTTGTACTTGATTACTTTCCGGGAAATAGCTATGTTTTATTCATTCAGTATTCTGTACCCTCCTCCCACCAGTTTCTTATCGCATATTATTTGTGCTGATCTAGTTATCTTTTAATTATATATACTTTCATCCTAAAGGAAACCCCTTTCCCACGAATTCATGTGATCATTCTGTTCTGATCACTCAATTTTTCAATTTTTTATTTTTTTACTTTGCTCCTAATATGTTATATATTTATCTTATTTTTGGGAATCTTCTTCTTTTTCTGAATTTTCTTTTAGTTTCCAATAAATAAATTAAAATTCTTACCTGTTAGCTCGCCTGAGAAAGCTCCCCGCGTTTTATATGGTTTGATCTAGAAGTACAGATGTGTGTTTATTTTTGGTCTATCCTGTTAAGGTTTGTGAAATATTGATGTAAATTTTTTTCCTAATTTTAGAAGCGAAGTTCCTTTTGGCACGTTACAGCGTCATTGTCATTTATAGCAGTCATTTATATTCTAAAAAAAAAACATATGGGAGTAACAATCTAAAGTAGTACCTGATTGTCTAACCACAATATACATTGGAAAAAATTGCTATCAGAAAATATTTTTAGTTTTTCTGACTATTTTACATAGTCTGAAGCAGGTGTTAGTAACAGGACTTGGTAAAAAGAATAAAAAGATTTTAAGGTTTTAGAATCAAGGGCTTTATATTTTACAATTTTCCCTCTACCAAAAACCATATTAAAGTAAGCAACACTGTATCAGCTGTCAAAAATTCATTTAAAGTTAAAATATCCAGGAAAATTCAATAATATGCAGGCAGGGGTTCTGTGGAAAACTAAATAATCGGCAAGTAGTTTACGAGGCAAAAGAAATTGGGATTCTTCTATTCTATGTTCTAGAGCAATTCTGGAGTTATCTTCATGTCGAATATTACATGTTCATGGCATCCATCTTGAACCATGATGATTTTTAGCGAGCACTTAAACCAGTCATTGATGGACTGATGGATCAACTTGGTCGTACGGCTCTGTCGGAATCGGTGGATGGATCTACCCCACACACGGTCCCACACGGACTACCAACTTCAGCCTCGCTTCTGGAACTGCAAACTGGAACGTTTAAATAGGTTGATGTGTTGTTGGGTGAATGGGACATACTGTCGACCCACTCAAGGTCCAACTAGACGGCTGGCTAGGGGCGGGGCTTGTTAGATCTGTGTTGGATGCACGGAGAATCCGACCTTGTCATACGACAAGTTGTCAACCACCCCACTGACAGACCATCTGTTGTACCACATTAGCCCGTTAGAATGAGTGTTGTATGTCAAGTTGGACCGTGAATGGCTGTACGGGCTAAGAGAAACCTCCCTTCTAATATTATAGTCAAAGATCTAGTGGTTTTAGAGATATTAGTGGTTTGAGTCAGTCAGTCAGTAATGACGGTAGACAATGAACAGGAAGATAGCCAACTTCCCTCGTTCACGTGCATTGCTAAGGTTAGAATGGGGAAGAACCTCTCCTTATAATTTAGAATGGATAGTTGTGGCCACCTACTATTCCTGCTGAATATACGTATAAAAAATTCAATTTCTTAGACTGGTTTTGAACCTGTGGCCTTTCAATCTTCGAGCAAGCTCCTTAAACCACTTGCCCATCTGACTTCATAAAATATTTGGGTAGATTGGGCAGCAACTCAAACAAAATATGGTTGGGTTTGTTTACCCTGTTAGTTCCAATCTTTTTTACGGTCACCACGATTNTGGCAAGATGCTCTAATTTTCATTTATGGCAATCCCCTAAGGGGTTCCCTTCCCCCATGTCTTGACGCTCTGATTTATATAGTTCCCTTAATGAAACACTATCCCCGGAGATTTGAGGCAAGTAAATGACTGGGATTTTCATAAATTATCAGGTTGGAAGTACAACATTGACTTGTAAAAGTTAAGCTATAGTTAATTTCACGACCCTAGGAACTACAAAATAAGTAGTTTCAAATAATAAAGAATTTGATTTATTCGAAAACAAAAAAATAAGGTTTATTAATTGAATTGAGTACAATTTTAGTAAAAGCTGCTCTGAAAAAATTGCTTAGAAATTGATGTTATTCCTCACTGCTGGCACTGGATTCTCAGATTTTCCGAAATATCTTTAATGCATTTGATTATAATTTAATTTGACGGATTTGCAAATTGCAATAAAGCTACATTATAATTATATTATACAAGAATATATGCAGATGCTACTGAGATGAATTTGTACTTGATTACTTTCCGGGAAATAGCTATGTTTTATTCATTCAGTATTCTGTACCCTCCTCCCACCAGTTTCTTATCGCATATTATTTGTGCTGATCTAGTTATCTTTTAATTATATATACTTTCATCCTAAAGGAAACCCCTTTCCCACGAATTCATGTGATCATTCTGTTCTGATCACTCAATTTTTCAATTTTTTATTTTTTTACTTTGCTCCTAATACGTTATATATTTATCTTATTTTTGGGAATCTTCTTCTTTTTCTGAATTTTCTTTTAGTTTCCAATAAATAAATTAAAATTCTTACCTGTTAGCTCGCCTGAGAAAGCTCCCCGCGTTTTATATGGTTTGATCTAGAAGTACAGATGTGTGTTAATTTTTGGTCTATCCTGTTAAGGTTTGTGAAATATTGATGTAAATTTTTTTCCTAATTTTAGAAGCGAAGTTCCTTTTGGCACGTTACAGCGTCATTGTCATTTATAGCAGTCATTTATATTCTAAAAAAAAACATATGGGAGTAACAATCTAAAGTAGTACCTGATTGCCTAACCACAATATACATTGGAAAAAATTGCTATCAGAAAATATTTTTAGTTTTTCTGACTATTTTACATAGTCTGAAGCAGGTGTTAGTAACAGGACTTGGTAAAAAGAATAAAAAGATTTTAAGGTTTTAGAATCAAGGGCTTTATATTTTACAATTTTCCCTCTACCAAAAACCATATTAAAGTAAGCAACACTGTATCAGCTGTCAAAAATTCATTTAAAGTTAAAATATCCAGGAAAATTCAATAATATGCAGGCAGGGGTTCTGTGGAAAACTAAATAATCGGCAAGTAGTTTACGAGGCAAAAGAAATTGGGATTCTTCTATTCTATGTTCTAGAGCAATTCTGGAGTTATCTTCATGTCGAATATTACATGTTCATGGCATCCATCTTGAACCATGATGATTTTTAGCGAGCACTTAAACCAGTCATTGATGGACTGATGGATCAACTTGGTCGTACGGCTCTGTCGGAATCGGTGGATGCATCTACCCCACACACGGTCCCACACGGACTACCAACTTCAGCCTCGCTTCTGGAACTGCAAACTGGAACGTTTAAATAGGTTGATGTGTTGTTGGGTGAATGGGACATACTGTCGACCCACTCAAGGTCCAACTAGACGGCTGGCTAGGGGCGGGGCTTGTTAGATCTGTGTTGGATGCACGGAGAATCCGACCTTGTCATACGACAAGTTGTCAACCACCCCACTGACAGACCATCTGTTGTACCACATTAGCCCGTTAGAATGAGTGTTGTATGTCAAGTTGGACCGTGAATGGCTGTACGGGCTAAGAGAAACCTCCCTTCTAATATTATAGTCAAAGATCTAGTGGTTTTAGAGATATTAGTGGTTTGAGTCAGTCAGTCAGTAATGACGGTAGACAATGAACAGGAAGATAGCCAACTTCCCTCGTTCACGTGCATTGCTAAGGTTAGAATGGGGAAGAACCTCTCCTTATAATTTAGAATGGATAGTTGTGGCCACCTACTATTCCTGCTGAATATACGTATAAAAAATTCAATTTCTTAGACTGGTTTCGAACCTGTGGCCTTTCAATCTTCGAGCAAGCTCCTTAAACCACTTGGCCATCTGACTTCATAAAATATGTGGGTAGATTGGGCAGCAACTCAAACAAAATATGGTTGGGTTTGTTTACCCTGTTAGTTCCAATCTTTTTTACGGTCACCACGATTCAGCACCATTGGCGCAACGATGGTACCTTACTTATTGATTGAAGCTTATACCTGTTATTGTGGTCACCTGGTCAAATTGACCACTTCTCTGGAGTCCCTTTAGTTACTTTGATTTGGCTTAGGTGAGGTTGGTCCCTTGAGTGGACACTTCATGTAAGCTTTTCTGCATACATAAATGTTAAAATTTTCCCAATCGTTCTCTCTGATTATTCTATAAATGAACTCGTTTTTAGAGTTTCGAGTTCATCCTAGAAACCCTTGTGCTTTTGGTAGTTCGTCCGTGTGTCCAACGCATCTTGGATCTTATCTCCCGACCTATGCTAGCTAGAGATTTGAAATTTTGTGTACAAGCTTTTTTGCCCAAAACAGCAAAAACAGGAAAAAATTCTTCGATCAGCGAACAAATGTGAACTGATCGCAACATTTTTTAATTTTTTTTTTAATGTGGTTTTTTTTTTAAAGGTTTTTAAATATAGGTCACAAATATATATTGAGTTCCAAAATGGCGGCCATTTTACCCCTTGTACATCCCTAAATGCTAAAGGATTATATCCACACCTCCAAAACTTTTTATACTTATTTTAGAAATAAATAAATAAATCAATATATGTAAAATAGTTGGATCCTCTTAAGGGTTAAAAAAAATAAATTCAATAATTCATACTTATGGCGACGTTTCGACCTATCCGGTCATTATCGAGCCTGAAAATGATTAGTTTATTTAGCATATACATGAAAAGCAGAAAACAAAAAAATAAATAAATAAAAATAATGTTGGATATATGAATTTTTATGACCGAAGAAACAATTTTAGTAGCTTACTGGCAAGTAAATGACTGGGATTTTCATAAATTATCAGGTTGGAAGTACAACATTGACTTGTAAAAGTTAAGCTATAGCTGGAGTTAATTACTTGCTGATAGTGAGACCTTGCTATGGGGTAAACTCAAACTGATAAGTTATCAGATTTTTGATGAACATATTCTTAGAAGAGCCCGTGTATAATCAGCTGTACGGAGTTTATCGGCTTGGGTAAACTGGAAACTTGTCAAGTTAGACAAGGTTCTCTTGCTGTTGCTTTTTGCTTTAATAATTAACTTTATGAGAAGGATCAACAGTTACCTCTGACGGTAATCTTCGGAAACAACTTGTGTTTACCTTTGAACAGTTGCCGTGAAAATTAATCTAATATCGTGTTATAGAGTATGAGTTTTGAAAGTAGTTGCCTTTGATCTAAATGGGAGTGATCATCTTCTTTTAAAACACTCAACATCCTGAGAAAATGTTTAGTTTAACTATGCATGTAAAATCCAGATACCTGTAACCATGGAATTTTGTTGATTGGTTTCTCGGTACCCTTTAAGCCCCCCCCCCCTTCAAGGACTTTGTGGGAGGGGGGGGCAAAGGTTTTGAAAGGAGATCCAAAAATAAAGGACATGAGACAAACCTTCTGTTAAGTACCCCTAAAAGGATATTTATTTCAAAGTACTTTGAGACTAAGAAATATCATTCATCTATATATAAAAGTGATAACATCCCTTACTTCAATTAATTATTATCATTATTCCTTTGTCTAATTTCCATATTTGTCAATTTTCACTCCATTATCAGTATAAACTGCATAATTGACGTTTGTAACTCTATAAATGTCACTTCACAGCAACAACCCTTTCATACGGCGTTGCTGGGTGATCACCAAACATCGTTTTATAAATAGGCACCTATGAACAGCAAACAAGTTGTAAAAAACAACATTAAACATTTACAATCATTCTTAAATTTCTCAAAGACTATGCCTTTTACCAGAAATCACCTTAAAGCAAACCTTGTAGAGTAATGAATTATGTGTTGGATAAAACCCCCTACACTCCGCCAACTGTCATGCCCGACGGTCGGGGCTACAGAACGGTCGGTCCCGACAGAATTCATGCCCGCTGTCGGGGCATGAATTCTGTCAGGGCCGACGGTCGGCCGGTCGGGTTGGCCGAACCATCCGACCATTGACCCACCCACCATTTTTTTGTCGGGTCGGTGTGTGTGTGGCGTTGTTGGGTCCAACAGTCCGACTTGCACCTTCACCTCAGCTTCATTTCTGATGTGACTTTTAGAACTACGCACCACGAGTATTGCTGCTAAACTGGACTAGTAGTCGAGTCGGCCCATTTGGTTGGCTCGTTCGGTTGGGGTGTGTGTGGGCAAGGCCCCGACAAGGACGGTCGGGGCCAACAATTATAACCATAATCGACTAAATCGTAATCGGTTGTAAGCTTAATCGATTAAACTCGATTAATAATCGTTCAGTCGATTCGGTTCAGTTTTGTAGAATGATGAATCATTATAGTCATTGATTCGATTAAAAATAGAACCTGAAGGCACAGTTGGATCAAACGATTATTATTTATCTTATTTTTAGTAGGTATTGGGTATTGAATTATAACATAAATTCCAGCTCTTTTCTTCATCTGGAAGTACAGCTGATGAGAGATCATCTTAATGGGTTCAAAGAACTTTTTACGTGGAAGAAAGTTTCTTTATCACTTTGAAAATTATTGTACGCACTATGGATTCCATTTATATGTTTAAAGTTTCGTAGATCGTCTTCTTATGCCGGTGATGTGTCGGTCTGTTCGTCGTACATTCGTTCATATACCCTCAACCATTCACGCTAGAAATGTGAAATATAAAATACTCTGAAATAATAAAGTGACTTTTTGACCCACGCATAGGAAAAATATAGTGAAGTTAAACATTTAATATGCGCATGCGTAATGCGTGAAGATGTGCAAAGTTCAAAATTTTTAATTTTTGAGATAGGTAGCAAATGAAAGCTAATGACTTTAAATGAGCATATGACTTTTCATAGCTACTGTAGATTTTACCATTAATATTGCGTTTTTAGCTTCAAAATTAATTTAACGTTTTGTTATTACTGATAAAAAAAAACCCGAAGAATTGAACCAGTGATTTAATTTTTTGTTCTTTTTCTTCAATATAGGGCGGGATTGGGATATGTTAATTTGTATTTTAAAGAGCTTTTACCTGTCGCTTCTTTGCGGTTTTTATTTTTTTCGAAAATTTTAAGGATGAACAATAAACGATTATTGTTTATTTTTTGGGGGGAATTGAATATCTCGGAATCGAAGCTTTTTTGGAGCCAGCGTGGTCGCCCTTGCCTACCAATGAGTCTATCCGACTTAACGTTGTGGGTTCGATCCCTGGCAAGATGCTCTAATTTTCATTTATGGCAATCCCCTAAGGGGTTCCCTTCCCCCATGTCTTGACGCTCTGATTTATATAGTTCCCTTAATGAAACACTATCCCCGGAGATTTGAGTTGTTTAATAAATATTTTATAATTTGTTAATTATTAGACATTTTTCTTTACTCCTTTTAATACTATTTATTTTGTTTATCAGTGCATCAATCAAACAAAACTGCTCATATGTTATCATGACAATTGCTTAGACTACCCCATATTACGATTTCTACTTCTAACAGCCTAGGTTCAAGCCCCCTCCATAAAAATATTCTGGAGTGCAGGTCTTCGTACTATGTTTACTTAAAGAACTTCACCTATGTGATCCGTATACTACTATACTACTACAATCCGTATACTACTTTTATAAAATTTTATAAAAAGTCTATGTGAAAAGGCATAGACCTCCCCTGAGTAGAAAAAATAAGAAAATACTTTTAAATAGCGGACACAATTTTTATTCCCCAAGACATATTACGAAGAACTATTCACGCGTAACAGTAATATGACTGTCGAAGGACTCCACAGAAAGTTTTTAACTCATTTAAGATAAAAATCTTAAATTTTATGTTTTACGACTGCAGTTAATTTCTTTAGTTTTATATAGTGGACTTTATATCCGTGTCTTTTTTTATTATTTCAACCATTATAATGTGGGACGGTATAAAATGCACTTTGTGAAAATAGGGAGGTACTTAGAGAGACCTGACTTAAGCGCTTTGAGTTATAAACTTGGTATCTTTGAATTGAAAACTTAAGTTTATTTCAGATACTTTGATTTTTTAAGTATCCAATTTTATTGTTTATCGGATACAATGTCTTGATCTTAGAATTTTATACCGTCTCTGGTTTGTGTTTTTTGCGTTGCATATATTGTATGCTTATCTCGGTTTTTGATCGGAAGTTTAAATCCAAACATTTTATGTATAAATATACATAAAAAAATAATATATGCCTCTCAGCAAACTCTCAAACACTCTTTTATGTTTTTATTGATGTATATAAATTTTTTATTAGTGGTTTTAAAAATCCAAATACCTTAAATATACAAAAATTTATTACTCTCATCTGTGTTTGAAATTGGTAATTAATTTATATTATATGGCATAAAATAAAATAAGAACACTCCAGGTGTCTTTAATGTTGCAAGAGTAGCCGATGATTTTACGACAATTCTTCTTTCTGCATCACTTTAAAAGGGATCGGATTTTTCGACTTTCTTACAATTTTAAGTTTTTTTCTAACGTTATGTCATATTTTCTATTCAATCAAATTGACAATTTTTTTTTTGTATTTGAAATCTTAAAGGCAATAATTTTATTTAAAAAAAACTCTGCCAAGTAGTGTGGCACCTAGCTTCCTCATGTACTATTTTGTATATTTTAATGTGCTGTTTAAAATTTATTTAATTTTCCACTCGCTTTTCTTAAAACTGTCGAATTGCAGTTTTGATTTTTTTTTTTAACAGTAATGAAAGTATCAATTTAGCAAAAATTTAAGGAGCTCAGACGGTTCAAATTAATCCCGGAGCTATCTCCAGGATAATTTCGACAAACTATAAAAAAAAAAATCATAAAAATCAGATGAGTAGGTACTAAATGAAGCTATAGGTGTAAATAAATGTATGTTTGTGCGCTTGTGAAAGAGAAAAAAAATAGGTTTAACTTATATGGGACCAATAATGGTTGACCTGACATCTAAATATCAATAAAATCGGACGAGTGTAGTTTTTATGATGTGTTGATTCGCAAAAATTGACCGTCAGACCTACAGTACAGACAGACCGACAGACACGGAACCAAAAATGTTCTCTGATCTGTCCCCAGATTTCTGTCTTGGAAAATTTTTGAAATCGGTACTAACACCTCTTTGCTATTTATAACATATCTCTTATTTATTAAGCATTCCATTTGCGTTAGCCTTATTTAAAGATTATTTTATTTAGAATTTATCACTACTTGCTACTCTAAGACCTCTGTGCTATTTATACCTCATATCATTTCTCCTATCTATGATGCATCTTATTTGCACTGACGTTATTAGGAGATCATTCTTATTTCTTATTACTTGCTACCCTAAGACCTCTATGCTATTCATAACTCATAACATTTCTCCTATCTATGATGCATCCTATTTGCACTGACGTTATAAGGAGATCATTCTTATTTCTTATTATTTGCTACTCTAAGACCTCTATGCTATTCATAACTCATAACATTTCTCCTATCTATGATGCATCCTATTTGCACTGAAGTTATTAAGAGACCATTCTTATTACTTGGGAGTTTAAACCCCTTTATTGTTTAATTACTTGCTACTCTAATGAATGTCGTTATTCTTTGCTATTTATAATATTTATCTTATCTACAATGTATCCCAGTTGCACTTGTCATATTTGGACATCATTTTGCCCCTTAAAGTCCACACTATGCCGATCGGCAAGTGACTAATAAGTATTTATGTATTTCTTTTCTGATGACTGCATAAAGTTCCTTGGAAATAGTTTCATTGATGATTTTTTTTTTTTTTTTTTTTTTTTTTTTTTTTTTTTTTTTTTTTTTTTTTTTTTTT
>KZ653205.1:85652-97407 GCA_001010745.2 Gerris buenoi | reverse complement strand
TGTAATTCTTGAATAATTCGGGAAGTCAAACGATTCCTAAAAATAAGGTTTTTATTAGTTCAAGTTTACAATGAACAATAACATTATAAATAATTGAATAAATAGATATAAAGAGTAAGCATGTCTTACCTAAAAATAAGGAATTGAATACAAGTCCCTTTCTATTATGTTAACAATATATCAACGACAAAAGGTATAAATCAAATAGTACGAAATGTAAACAAATAATAAAATAATAACCTATCCTTGTATAACCTTCCTCTTTAACAGTTTAACAACAAATAAAATAAAACAAATAATACAACTAAATTCCTAATTTACATACATATATATATATATATATAAATGAACATTTGCTTAAAAGTAATTTATGGTAAGAAGTGCATGCGACCAAAAAAAAGTGTAGTGGTTTCTTCCAGTACTATCCTTGCATTTGTATACAAGAATTGGTTAAGATCCTGTCCGAATAATTTCACGCCTGGTAACATTCAATTCACCATAATTAAAAAACTAGTCCGTTAATTCTAAACTTTAACTATAACATTCAAAAGCTAATGAAAAATAAAAGTTTAATTTTTAAAATGTAACAGGAGTTGAAAGATGCTTTGCAGATAATAAATTTAAAAATCAATGAGTGGTTTTAAAAGGTTTTATTATGTTCTTTAAAAGTGTAGTTTAGCCAATTTCTTTATCTCATTTAGTTTTGAGATATATTTGACGTTCACTAAATCATGGAGACTTAAGATTTAGACTTATGTATCTAACAGGACAAAAGTTAGATCGGTGGTGTTGCATGGAGGAGGGACCTCGAATCTATGCGAAAAACAAGGACGACTAAAACGATGGGACCAGAAAATATTGAGAAGAATCTTTGATGCAGTTCGTGGTACTGGAGAATGGCTTATGAGAACATAAAGTTAGCAAACTGCAAAGACAACTAGATCTGGTCACTCAAGCTAAGACGGCAAGACTGAGACGAACAGTACATCTTTAAAGACTCATATAAGATTAGGGAAACCTGAAAGTATGGAGTGGAAGAAAAGCACAGAGCCCAGTTAAAAATGGTCGCAAGAACTGGAGACATAACTAAGGGGGCGTTAAGACAACCCGTTTCCTATCGTCTGGTCCTGGCCCCGTTCCGAGTTTCCCTTACTCCAGTCTCCAACCACTTGTCAAAGCCTTGCATTTAGGTACACGGCCTGACTCAGTTCCATACAATAGTCACCTTTGCCTTATGGAGACAGGGAAATTGGGTCCGACGAAGAGGAAGAGGATTTAGGCCGAGGTTACATTGGATCCGAATTCGTACGAAATATTGGCCGTACGAAGTCGTACGAAATATTGGTCGTACGAAGTCATCAGATGGAATCAAACGCATGCAGCGCTATGAGTCTTGTTAGTTTGTTCCCGCCCTCTTCATACGAACGAGTCAGATGCGTTCAAAATATTTGTTTTTTTTTTATCAGAATTCGTACGAAAAACTTCCGTCCCTTCAAAGCCTCACTATTGCACAATTAATTCATTAATAATTACTATTAATTAATAATAACTATTCTTTCATTAACCATTTCTATTATTTTATTAATCATTACTATTATTTCATTTATTAATTACTATTAAATAATTGTTATAATAAAGTGGTGGTGATTTTGAACTATAGATTGTGGAAATCTTTGTACGCTAGTGGACGAATGGTGATCATTGTAGGATCAAAAATGTAAATATCACAACCGAGAAATAAACAAAGAGTTGTGGAAGGAAGTAGCTGAAACTATTTTAATAGTTATTTATTACTTTAATCATTATTGTGAACCCTTTAAAATATTTTATAAACATATTTCGGATTTCATTAGCTTCATTCGTACTTCTATTGAAACAAGCAAATGCAATTCACAACATCTGCTTTAAGATAAATTTCCATTTCCGTTTTCAAAACTCATCCAAAAAAACACAAAAAAAACACATTTAACGAGATGTCTTGCTCGTGAAAGCCTATGATTGAAGATTTCTTGATCCGTTGACAATGTTTGTCCACGAAAAGGTCTCATTAAATAATAATGTATCTTAAATCAAAAATAAACCATTTAAAGGAAAAGCTGCGTCTCCAACTCCAACAAAAACATGTAGAAACTAATATTACAGTATTCAATAAAAACTTTTCGGCCAGGAGAGTCCGAAAAGTAATCAAATTCAATGAGATCTATCATTCTTTCTGTTCTACAAACTGAATTCTCGCACGATTTCGCATGAACACAGTTTCCACTCCATTCGTACGAACCCGTAATTCGGATCCAATGTAACCTCGGCCTTGCACTAACAGTTTGCAGGGTAAAGTAGTGGGGAGTCCGTAGATTTCTACTTCCACCTCCCCCCCCCCCTTTTCTACCCTACGTCGGATGAAATCTGAATTTGGAGTCTGAATTCACCCCCAAAATGTGACCAGGTTTTCGGTTTCGGGCTGATGGGGCGGGTCCTCGACTTAACAAGACCAAATCGGCTTGTCTAATCGCCCCTTAAAGAGGATAGAGAGAGCCTATGGTGGAGAATTACCTAGGTTACAATGGGGAAATTTTATCGTTTGTTGTTATATTGAATTAATTATCAGTGAATCACAAATAATTAGGGTTTATTCATGGAGTAGTAAATAATCAGTAGTAGATAATATGAAACAAATATATATATATAGTATATAAATTGGAAAAAGAATTATACATCATTTCTTAAGTTCGTATTTTATTAGTAAATCTAAATTGGTCAAAACCGTTCTATATTAATTTTGCTTTAGGATTTTCACACGTCTCCTCTCTTCATGATACCATTATTTTGTGAATTGATCCACTTGTTTTTACGTTATTCCATCAAAGGTCACTTCACACATTAAGGCCCAAGGGTATAAAAGAAAAGTCTAAAAAAAAAGAATTAATTTGGCTGACCATATATGAAGTACTAAACAAGAAATAATTTAAATTTACATTTAATATAAGACAAAAATAATTATGTAAAGGGGTTTTGAAATAAAAATGCATAATTAAGAGCCTTAATTTTAAAATAACAAAGTAACAAGTTAATTTAAAGGTACAAAAGAAAATACACATTTACAAATAAATGTTTTTTTTTCTTTTTTTTAGGACAAAGTGGCACATAATCATAAAGAGACAGTAAAAGAGAAGTAAAAAGAGAGTGTATTCTTTGTAAATATTTCTCTTTGACAAGAGAAAACAAAATGGGAGAAAGGAGCAAAAATGAGAACGAACAGGGTGAATATAGTAATAAAAGGTATCACGAAGAAATGTGTTTATAAAGTACTTTTTCAAAATGGATGTTGAACATGTATAAAGGACAAGTCCATCCCGAAAATACAAACTTTCATCTCATTATAACTTCCCCTGTCTGAATAAGTATTCAGTATATACCATATACACTAAATACGAGTTTCGAGATAAACTTTTTTAGATAAATAATAATAAAGAAGATTCATGAATCATAATAAATTCAGAAAAGGAAGGGTCAAAGTACTACTTTACAACGTAGATAAGAAGCTAGAAGGTTTGTAATGGACCGAAAATCGAGGCCTAAGGGTAAACTTTACGTGTCATACTACCATTTTGAAGTAGTCTAAGGTAGTTAGCAGGAAGTCAAGATATGCTAACTTGCTATCCTTTCCTAGAGGTCTTACTCATAAAACGCGTTTTATGATATATTAAACAAGTGTATTAAAATACATAATATATCGAGCTACAGTGTCCACCAAATGTGAAAAACTAAGTTCTAAAATAAATAAAATAAATAAAATAAATAAAATAAATAAAATAAATAAAATAAATAAAATAAATAAAATAAATAAAATAAATAAAATAAATAAAATAAATAAAATAAATAAAATAAATAAAATAAATAAAATAAATAAAATAAATAAAATAAATAAAATAAATAAAATAAATAAAATAAATAAAATAAATAAAATAAATAAAATAAATAAAATAAATAAAATAAATAAAATAAATAAAATAAATAAAATAAATAAAATAAATAAAATAAATAAAATAAATAAAATAAATAAAATAAATAAAATAAATAAAATAAATAAAATAAATAAAATAAATAAAATAAATAAAATAAATAAAATAAATAAAATAAATAAAATAAATAAAATAAATAAAATAAATAAAATAAATAAAATAAATAAAATAAATAAAATAAATAAAATAAATAAAATAAATAAAATAAATAAAATAAATAAAATAAATAAAATAAATAAAATAAATAAAATAAATAAAATAAATAAAATAAATAAAATAAATAAAATAAATAAAATAAATAAAATAAATAAAATAAATAAAATAAATAAAATAAATAAAATAAATAAAATAAATAAAATAAATAAAATAAATAAAATAAATAAAATAAATAAAATAAATAAAANTTAATTATTATTTACCTAACTTAATAGAAAGTTCAGGTCTTTTTCCATTGCCATTCTAGAGATAAGATGGATGAGTAAGTGATTGGTACTCGGTGCAAAAAAGCAGTGAAAACTTTCCCTCTTTTACGAGCTAATTTAAGTTTTATGATATTCGATAAGTTGAATATATTATCATAGGTTGGGTATCCGTGGCGGAATCCAGCTTGACATTCATCGAGTAAGTTTAACTCTGCAATCCAATCAAAGAGACGTGTGTTTAAGATCTTGGGGAATATTTTCGC
This sequence comes from Gerris buenoi, assembly GCA_001010745.2. Lineage (NCBI taxonomy): Eukaryota > Metazoa > Arthropoda > Insecta > Hemiptera > Gerridae > Gerris > Gerris buenoi. The sequence goes on along the minus strand of KZ653205.1, from coordinate 92,703 downwards.
GAAGTAGTTTATAAAAGCGATTCCTCGATAGCTGGATACGACTTCCATATTACCTTTTTTATGCATCGGAAATATCATGGACTCAACAAACATCGGCGGTAATATCCCTGTATCAAACAACTTATTAAACACGTTAACCAACAAAGAGAAAATTGTCAGGTAAGTCCTTGAAAAACTCAAATGTATGTATGTGGTATTCTGTCTGACCCAGGGGCCTTGTTGGATGGTAAGTTTCGGAGAGCATTTTTTAATTCATTTACATCGATGGGCCGGTCTAGACCTTCGTTTAAGTGTAAAGGTTCATCAAACTGTATAGACCTGGTTGTTAGAGAGGGATTTAGCAACTCCTTAAAATGTCGTAGCCAATCTGAACTAGAGATAGTGGTACCCATGATAAATTGCTTCCGAGTAAATATTTTAACTAGCTACCAAAATTCTTTAGAAGTTTTAACCTGTTAAAACTATTAAGTATGGATCGGTTAAACTCATTTTTTTTTTAGTTTTGTAAATTTTTATATTCACGGTTAGCACAAAAAAGCTGGCTTTCATATAATTTGAGTCGTTTGATTTAAGTAGATTTAATAATGAAAATACTCTTCTACGTAATTTATAACACTCAATATCAAACTATTTCTGTTTAAATCTATTCTTCATATTGCCTTGGTTACTGCTTGATTTTTGAAAAAGAGGAAGCTGATGAGTGAAAAATTTGAATAGCATCTTCCGCGGAATAAGGTCCAGGATTATTAGTAAGATAAGTATCTGCATTGCGCGCTAGGCGATCTTTGTAATTCATCGCATACTGTTTATTCCACAACATTTTAGGCAAAAGAGGGAGTGTGATATTATCCTGTGACGGGGCAGTGGATTTTGCACCAAGGTAGTGTTCTATTGGGTAATGGTCTGAATACATAGCTGGAACAACTCGAAAATCAGCAACTAGCGGGAGAAGATTAATGCTGGCGCAGCACAGGTCGTTTACTGAAGCCCCACGCTTGTTCACAGGTAAATTCACCCGCTCGATCTCCAGGAGACCGGCCGTTAATGACAACTAACCCCAGATCGCTACACAACTCTAAAAGGCTACGCCCCTTCCAGTTCAGCTCTTTGTTCTTGGAGTTTCTATTATGAGCCCAATTTCCCGTGGTATTTTGGAAAAGTTCTACAGGAAGATCTTGTTCGTCCCTCATTCTTACATTCATGTCTCCTACAACAATACTTATAATCTAGATTTTTATTTTCTAGTACAAGTTTTAAGTTGTTAAACTCAGTAAGCCAATTATTGCAGTTGAGGTAAACAGGAATTATGTAAAAAGGACGGTCGAAGCCGGATGCTTTTAGCACCAATAAATATCGTGATGAGTGAAAAAGTTTAAAATTATACTCCTTGCCTTCTTCCACAAATGTCTCCATTAGAGAAAATAAATCGTAGCTATTCAGGAAATTAAAAAAAAAAAAACCAGGAACCTCAAGTTTATTCTTCAATCCTGCTATGTTAAAAGACAGTACGCTTATAATATGTGTTGTTTCAATTTGTTCCGAGGGCTTTAGCACCGTTTTATGTCATTCAGATGTACCAGGGTAGTCCGTATGTGAGGGAACTGGTCCTCTTATATAATTTTCCTCGTTCCGTAGCTTATCTAAAACATTAGTAAAATCCTGTTTGACTAGTGAGTTCAGGGCCGCGGTTCCGTCTTTATTTTCATACGTGATACCCTTGTCGTCTTGCCATCGAAAAGGTACGTTGTTGACATACATTGTGTCGTTAGTTACATTCACTCGAACATCAGCTACATTTTTAATGATGTGTTTTCTTACAGCTTAACTTCGAACAAGTTTCATTTGAGCTGTTAAGTCCTGTTGTATTGAGAACCCAGCCCCTCTCAATTTGTTCGCACTTTGTAGCATTTTCTGAGCCTCTGCTCTCGTAGCAAAAGATGCGAGGATGGGATTGTCTGCTTTATCTTTGGTATCTAAGCGGTACGCAGAACATAAATGCTAAATTCTGTTTCGTTTAGTACCTCTGAACAGAAATTACCAACCAGTACACGCGTATTTATTTTCGCTACCTTTTAAGCCTCTAAAAATAATGTTATTTTGCCGGGACTTAGCATCAAGTGTATCTATTTTTTATTATTATTATTTGTGTTATCAATTATTATTAAGGATGTGTTATCAAGTTTAAGCAATTTAATTTTTTCTTCGAGATTTACGCAACGGGTTTTTACCTCTTCCAATTCTTTTTTAAAATTACCCATGACCTCTTTTGTGGCTAAAACAGCTAGCCTGGTTTCTAACTTTTCATCCAGAGCTTCCAATCTTTCATCTAATTTTACTTCAACAATCTCTGAAAATTTCTTAAGTAAGCTGTCCATATTGATAGTTAAAAATTGAATTGACTCGGATAAACTCTGCTGACTTTCCTTTTGCGCTTTTTTGGTATCAGGGTTAGCAGACATTTCTGGCGAGCTAAGATTTCGCTTTTTAGTAGCTGGCGCCTTAGAGGTTTTTTAGAGTTTACAAATGAATCAATTGAGCACTGCATAAAATAATGTAAAAAAGCTGACAAACAGAGCCGTCGGTTCAGTGACTCCGGTTACTTAAATAATACGAGTATAATAATACACCTGATAACAACGGAGTTTACCTTGTCAACTCTAGCTTGACCTTGTCAGGCTAGATGTGAAGAATCCCTTCTCCCTGATCTTACCTTATCTCCTTGACCTGCGCACTCTAATTGGAATTGACGTATCCGCTCCGTCTCCGATCTTACTATATCAACAACATCTTATTCATAAACAATTATCAAAAAATAAAATTAATTTACTGCACTTTCATTTTGATTTATTAAATTAAAATATTATAGTTTTGAAGCACTTTCACAATAGCGATATTGAGGCGAGTTATTTATGCACTTAGACACTTTATTACAACGTAAATCGAGTTCGAACGAGGAACCGATCTTACGCGTGTCAAGGCCACAGGCACACTCTTATTCCAATAAAAATATTTTTTTGTTTTGATTTGTTGGTCTTCAAATATATTCAATATCAAATATATATCAAATATATAATGAACTAATACATGAATAAAATGTAATAATTGTAAAGAGTTCTTATTTGTTTGTTGTTAGTCCAACTTAAGATCACTTAAGAGAAACCTTCCTACTGCAGTTAGATACCAGATCGATAAGTGCTAACATGAATACACAATACTGTTTGCTAAGTGCTGTAAATATTTAATCAGATAAACTTGACTTAAATGTAAAACAATTCATTTGTTTTTGTTCTTAACTCGCTAACATCTACACTTAAAGTACTACCTGATCATAATAACCATTTTAACAGGTTTTTATTCACAAATAAGTTAAGTAATCGAAGCAATAAACATGATTAAAAGCAGAAATTAGCATGGGGTTTTTTACACTTCAAAATAGAATTGTACAATTTTTACATTAAAGACAACAATATGAAAAAAATATCAACAATAGATTCCATTAGAGTGATTAAAATTATAATAAAAAATATAATATTAAATTGTTGATTGTATGAAATTTTATATAATATCCAATTTCACTCTTTTATATATTATTTTGATAATTGTAAATAAAATATTAAACTAAAAATACTCTTAAACTTAAAATGTTTATAATAATTTATAAAAGTATCATAATTAATATAATTAATTACTCCAATTAATATCTAAAATATCCAAGTATAATTAGATCCATTTAGAAAATAATGGTAAATATTATAAAATAACATAATTACGAGTCAACCCTCGAAAGCCTAAGCACTATATTATTTATTTGTTTGAATAAATTATGCTAATACACGATAATACAATGATAATAATAATACATATGATAATAATACATATGATAATATTTATTATCATCAGAGACCTTCAATGTGGCACTATAAAGTGTGGCAATATGACACTTATTTTGGCCAAATGTGGCATTTATTTTGGCTAAGGTGGCATTTATTTTTCAACTTTCCACCCCCCCCCCCCCTTTCCATTGTAAAAGCAAGATTCAATCGTGCAGCTAAAGTCATATTAACTACTTTATTACAATTTACAGGTATTAACAATAACCTATAATGATAATGACCTTCGTTGACCAGTGATAAGTAGAGTTCGGATCTATATGCACTTAAAAACCTTAATATATACAGATATGGGAGCGTCTATGGAGGTCATCTTAAAAGAATAACATCAATTGTTTCTCCACGTAAATTGAAAGCTTTCAGCCTTCATAAAGCCATCATCAGAGTCAATTTAGGAAGATATTGAGTTAAATTAATAAAAAACTAGTAGTAGTAGTCTAGTACTTCCTACTAGAACTGGTAGGACGAACAACTTGTTTGAACCTTGCAATTAGGCCATCACTTAGGCCCTTTTTACGCCCCATGGTAGAGAGTTCCAGCCACTTCACACATCGCATATATGTACATTGCACTGCCGAAGCGAGTATGATGTGATCAATAGTGAGCCATATAAATCAGAGCGTCACGGCGAGGAATCGAACCCCATCTCATTCCACTCATGATTCAGTGACGGCCGACCATATGTGGTTTAACCCACACAACCACGCTGGCTCTCTAACAATAAAAAAAAAACTAACTCAATTTCTTCCTTAATTGGCACTGATGATGGGCTTATGAAGGCTGAAATCTTCTTTGTCATATAAACCATTTTCAATTTACTCGGAAATTGTTTATGTTATTTCCTTAAACTATTAACAAATCACCAACAAAATGAGGAAAAATTATAAGAATTTAGAATCTTAAAGGCTTAAAAGTGGTGGATGTATTAAAGCCTCTACAAATGATTTTTCTGAAGGCGGAAATCATGATCAGTGGTCTAACCATGAAATGGATGATGTAAGGTCATTTTGTTGCTCCTTCCTTCAGCTGTATAAACCATATAATTGGCATTTGCAACCAGATAGATGGTACTTCACTTAAGTAGCTACCCATATATATCAGTGTTATTTAGAATACCAAGTGTGGAGAACCTTGCCAGAGTTGGGACGGGAATTGAACACCAAACCTCCCGCTCCCAAAAGATGAATTATAGGAATTACGCCACTAGGGCTAAACTGTTGTAATACAACACACATTGAAGTTTTGAGTTGTGTATCGATTATAATTATAATATATGAAAAATGTCATGGAATATTTTAACACATAAATGCCCATATGAGTAAGGCTCATGTTGATAAAATCTTTTCCTTAACTACATGTATGTGAGTTACTGTAAGTTGTGACTTTTTGACACTTAGATTAGCTAACCGAAATGAGGAAAAAAATAAAGCCACTAGGCCTGTGACATTTTTGTTTGCCTAGTCGGCCCGACCTTCTAGAATTCGAAATCCTGACCTCTCATCGGCAGGTCTTATATCGGACCTCTCTTATCTCGACAGGTGTATTGTGATTTTGACGAATTTAGAAACAGTCAATAAAACTCATAGCACATTTAAATAGTTTATTATCAAAAATCTATAGTAGTTTCATCACCGATGATTTTTAAAAAAAATAAAAGAAATATGCTCTTCGTGAAAGATCACAGTGCCCAATATATTTTGACATTTGGCAATGGATAAATTTGTGGAGCACTGTAGCTGAGTACAGATAAAAAGACAAGTTAAAACAGTTCAATATAATAGCAGTTTTGATAATCTGATTTGGATGGAACCCAGTTAACTATATAACCCATCCTAACTTGATAACCAATAAACTTGGGCTATTGAAAATTTATGAAAAAATGAGAATTTCAAATTCTACTTTTTAACTAATAGTCATTGAAAAATAATACGTTATATTTATATTTTATTTTCATAAAGGTTATACAATAATTTAATCTTATTCAGTTTCCAATTACCCACTGTTACGTTACACACTTTAACCCCTGCTCAATTGTTTTCAGTGGTATACCTACATCTATAAGCAACAACGCATCTCACTTCACAGCTAACAAAAGTTAGGTGTTTTTGTTGACTCATTATAAAATAGACGCTCAATTAGTGTGGCACATAGCCTCTTTGCACCCAATCACGTATTTTATTGATTTTATGCCTTTACAAGCCATTATTATCTTCAGTAAGCTCGGAAGCAAAATGTTACACGATGCTTTCGGATTAAGATTTGACTTAGACCTGAAGAAGAAAAAATAAATTAAGTAGACTTCCCTGAATTTGAATGTAAACATAGCTAATCAGATAGGAACGGGATTCCATGAAATCATACCGGTTCATTTCTAGTAGTATTAACACTGTCCTGTCCTACACTATTCTTAAAATTAGTATTGTTTTTTGACAGCGCGGGAAAATAGAGAAGGAGCCAATGAGAGCGTTGGATTTTGAATTTTAGAAGGTCGGGCCAACTAGGCAAATAAAAATGTCTCTAGTGGAGGGACGCCGACCTAAGGGTAACCGTTCCAAGAGACTTTATAACCTCCACGCCACCGCTTGAATTCACTTTTACATACTTTTTATGTTATTTAATTATAATTCTAATACACTAAATATTATACTGGTTTTTGAATTTTGTTTGTAACTACCCGTCATTTCAATTTGTTAAGTTATTCTGACAAAGTAAGACTTAGACAGAAAATTAATCAACTCAGTAATCGTTATCGTTTTCCATGTTATATAACAATAATAGAGTTTATTGTTTATTTACCGAAAAATAATAACTACTTCTTTCACACTGTACTCAAATATTGATAGATTAAAATGTAAACTTCAACTGAATTAACAAAGGTTCTTAAACTTTCTTTCATTACAATTCAACATCTGTCAGGTAAATTAATTCTTCGTCTAAGTAGTTTTAAGCCTACACTTTTCATAACTTTTCATTACCGACATTAAATTTCTTGATTCTATAAAGGAAATTAACTCTTTCATTAAATTTCAAAACATATTCGTAAATAAGAAGTGAAAATCCAAGTGGCAAAATCAGGAAAAAGATCGCGATTTGTTGAACTAGTAAAATAACCTTCTTTTGTTGACAAACAAATTATGCATTTCCCTCTCTCCCACAGGCCT
>KZ653205.1:58958-69827 GCA_001010745.2 Gerris buenoi | reverse complement strand
CAGCGACATCAGACAACACGTCAAAGAAGTTGGTTCGGCATTATGCCATGTCCTGCATCGTTTCGTCACGTCTGACTGATCAGGGGCCCGACGGTACCCACCCAACTCTGGACCTATACCAGATCAAGAAGATCAGATATAGGGCTTTATCAGAGACAAGCGTGCTCTCACACCGTAATGCGAGCCAACATCATTGACGTGTTGTTTGATGTTGGAACAGTTCCTATGTGTCACGCTTGCGTGGCCCATCACTTGGTGTATCTCACTAACACAAATTGAGAACCATCTTGCTATACACAAGACACTAGTCTCACCACAACTTCACTATACGAGATCATGTTGTCAACTTATGATTATCTGGTAGTTTGGTCGGGACTGGGTTTCTTGGAAACAGAAGGTACAATAGTTGCTTAGTTAATATTATTTAGTTTCCAAATGTTCTAATCTAAGTTTAGGTAACTAAACTTAGATTAGACCTAACTCTTACCTGTTGTTACTTAATCAACTATAATGCTCTAAATTACTTTTCCCAAAGGAAGGAGCTAATTAGAAGCTCGAAACTGGGAGTATTAGCTTACATTAAATTATTATATTTTAATTTATATTTATATGGATTATTCAATAANTTCACGTCTGACTGATCAGGGGCCCGACGGCACCCACCCAACTCTGGACCTATACCAGATCAAGAAGATCAGATATAGGGCTTTATCAGAGACAAGCGTGCTCTCACACCGTAATGCGAGCCAACATCATTGACGTGTTGTTTGATGTTGGAACAGTTCCTATGTGTCACGCTTGCGTGGCCCATCACTTGGTGTATCTCACTAACACAAATTGAGAACCATCTTGCTATACACAAGACACTAGTCTCACCACAACTTCACTATACGAGATCATGTTGTCAACTTATGATTATCTGGTAGTTTGGTCGGGACTGGGTTTCTTGGAAACAGAAGGTACAATAGTTGCTTAGTTAATATTATTTAGTTTCCAAATGTTCTAATCTAAGTTTAGGTAACTAAACTTAGATTAGACCTAACTCTTACCTGTTGTTACTTAATCAACTATAATGCTCTAAATTACTTTTCCCAAAGGAAGGAGCTAATTAGAAGCTCGAAACTGGGAGTATTAGCTTACATTAAATTATTATATTTTAATTTATATTTATATGGATTATTCAATAAAGTTTTATTATTATTATTATATTCTGTTCATAATAAAATATAATATGATCAACGAATAAGTTAAATAGAAACATCTATCAATGAAGATTGTTTTGAATTGGTTAGTTTTCATGTCGGAGATTAAAGCGAATAGTGGTTCCGGTCTTTCTTTAATTAATATAAATGCAGTGTAGAGTTTCTATTGACAGAGAGGGAACAGAAAGTAATTCTCAACGACTACTCAATTCACTTCTATAAAATAAAAAAATCAATTCAGTGAGTGAGAAACAACGTAACAAAACAGATCGACTTTTCCCTAAGGGTATCTGTCTCAACCAAATCGTTAGCTCAGTCTCTTCCTAACACGGACAGTTCTATCCTTAAACAAACTAGTACATGAGGGTGTTGCTGATGCTGTATCCTTACGTTGAAGAGATGAGGGTGATTAGAGAGGATTTAACAGCGAGGTCATCATGAGGGTCACGTGTCGACCCTCAGGCGAGTGTGACACGGATAAGCCTGACGTGCTGAGACTGGTGTGCCTCAGGGTAGGCACTTTCAACCATCTCTATTCGTTATGTTTCTCTCTTTGTAATTAAGCTTTAAAAAATCCCTATGTACATGCATCTGCAATCGTTATTTGACATTTTGTCCGTTTTTAAGTATAAGAGAAAAGACTAATAGGGTACATTCTGTAGAAGCACACACACATTATTTTTATGTTGTTTTTTTCACAACTTACTTTTTGCTTTATTTCCTTTATTCCTAAATGTTTATAACAAATAAAACGCACAAATTAATTTTGCACCGATAGGAGCACTGCTACTGGCATCTCCTGTCAAGATGCCATTTTTAATTTCTTTTCACTGTTACTTGGAGCAAAATTAATTGCAAGTAATAGTATACTTTAACCTGTAATTTAAATTTACAACCCAGACGGCACTAAAAAAATATGACTGACTTAGCTACTATTTGCTGGTTGGAAGTAATATAGGAATTTTTTTTTTTTCCTATATAGTTTTATGATTAAAAAAGTAGCCAATCCTTGCGGTTAAAAGGTAGGTACGTTATCAGTAATTAAAAATACTTTTAGTCTATGAGACCAAGTAAGATTCATGCAAGTGGAAACTGCAACCAATTACCATAAACCATTTTTTTCCAATTTAACGGTAAAATAAAATTTAGCAAAAATAATTTATTCAAATGAAATTAGTAAATTAAACAAAATTTCTTCAGGAGTTGAATTCGATACATCGAAATTTAGATGGATATTGGGAATTAAATTCAAATATACCTACTGTTTAAGAAATGGGTAATTTAGCTGGCATGAAATATCAAAATACTGTTCAAGTTCAAAGCACAGATAGGAACATTAGCGGTATGAAATATAAATACATAGAAGCAGGTATACTTTAGCGGAATTATAAGTAAATATATACTTCTCAAGGAAGGGATAGTTTAATTGCTTTGAAATAAAAATATACAGCACAAGGAATGGGCATCAAAAATATAAATGAGATGTAAAATGTCTGAGTAATAATGCTAACTGCACTGCTCCCTTATTTTATGCAACACCTTTATGTTAAAAAATGCTGCGTGTCAATTGTTTGTGTTTTTCCTAAACACTAGGTATTTATAGACTTCTTGTTGAGGTAGTGTTAACCTGAAGCTTCTAAAGTAATTTCATAACGTTAAGAAACAGTTTGAAAAAGTTTAATTGAACTCACCGACTGTATGGTATGTAAAGTAATTACCCGTACACATATAACCAGCATATCTGGTACAATATTCTTAACAGAACGNAAAAACCTTTCAGAATCACTCATTTATTTTCAAATTATCAGCTGCTAAGCATCTTTTAAGTCCTGTTACATTTGAAAATTTGGATTTTTTGAAATTCGATCCCAAAATTCCTGAGCTTTCTCCTCTTAATTGAAGGATGCTAGAAGTGTGACGATTTCAGGAAAAACTTCTGCTTTTCATAAGCTTTCAAATGGTATAATTAAAGTTTAAGATCAACGGACTAGTTTTTGAGTTATAGTGAAATTAATGTTACCATGCGTGCATTTTTTTGGTCCGTATCACAACCAATTCTAGTAAAAATGCAAAAAAGGTGTCCCCAAACGATACAACAACAATTAGGGTTTCTTATAGGAAATTTGACGCTGAACAAAAAAAACATGGAAACAATTCGGAAACATGGTTCCGAAAAAGCTTCGTTTTCGAGATATTCGCAAAAAACATAAAACAAACACTAATTTTAGACGTTTTTCATAAAACTTCTCCAATAATACAATTATGTATTACCATATTACTCCTTGAAGCAAATCTTGAAGAGAGTCGAATTATACTAATTTTAGCTCTCTACAACAAAATCCTTTAATGTTAAGCGTCGATACAGATCACCTTAATGAAATCACCTTAAATTTCACAGAAAATCAGGAGTTTGTCGTGCAGCGCTGAAAGAGTGTTATTCAACAAATAATTATATTCCTTACGAGGTTTCTTTTAAGGTGTTTTATGATAAGTAGTGCATTATTTGAGTATGTTCATGAAAAACGTCCAAAATTGCTGTGTGTTTTATGTTTTTTGCGAATATCTCGAAAACGAAGCTTTTTCGGAACCATGTTTATAGGAACNCACCCCCCTGAAATAAATTTCAATGTACGTAGGGTGAAATAGGCTGGATGGAAAGGGGAAAAAATCACTGACAATGGCACAGCCGAGAGAAATACATCCTGCAATAGGGACCGAAACAAAAGAATGACTCCTCGCAACACTGACTAATACCCCCTAATAACACCACACTCGGGGAAGCACCCCCCTCACAACCTGAAATTTTCAACTTTTCACCCGGGTTGTAGTTAATCCTTTCCCTTTCTTTCTTAAATAAAAAAAAATATATATATACGTATATTTTATATTTTTTCACACATCAACTTTTTTCTCGAATAAAAGCCTGTATACCAAGAATAAAATAAAAATACATATTTTCTTCAGTATTTCCAGTAGTTATTTACTTGTAGTATATGTTTTTGTTTTTTTTAATATTAATTTTAAAGAAGATTTTTTTTGTAAGTTCCGTGTTAAAACCGTAGGTATGAATTCAGTATTATCATATCTATTTATTATTTTTATATACAAAACGTACCTACAACATCTTTAGCATGACAGATAAAGGTATATTCCTTCACTGAAACATGACATGAGTAAGGAAAAATAACCTTACAATAGAATTGCAAAGAGCACCACATTATTTCCTATAGAAAACGAAACAAAAGGACGTTCTTCTTCTATTTAAAAAAAGGCTTTTGAAAAAAAAAAAAAATCCCTTGTCTTAGTAATCAATAAAAAGTAACGAGGTATGATTGTGTCAGAGAAATGCTCTTTCTAGAAAAAAAGTCAACAACGAAACATCGATCGACATTTACGAACATCATAAATATAGAAATGTTAATGTGCAAGCTATATGACATTTCTAATTACTTTTTACATCTATCAAGATCGTGAAAAGATAGGAAACAAAAATTAATTTTTTTTCGGAATTTTTCAGAGTCAAAATTCTAAAAGTCAAATTCTACTTTAAAGACAAGGTCAAACTAAGTTAAATTGTATGTAATATTGATCATATCAACTGCTATAATCAATATTATAATAAATTATTGAAGTATTACAATAATGTACTAGCCTTCAGTCAGAAATTCTACTACAGTCAGAACTACTACTAGTAATACAGTCATACAGTCTAGACTAATCTACTAGTCATACAGTCAGAAATTCTTTTTTTTTTATTCTAACTTAATCGTCATAAAATAAATAGGGGCAATACAAAATATTCGGCAATAGTACGTACTATATAGTATCAAATATCAATAAAAGGATGAGTACTATGTTCTTTTCTTTAGAGCTGACATTTTAGATAACAGTAAAAAAAAACCCCCCCAAAAAAAAACCGATGCTTGTCAAACGTCACTACTTCCAATTTGCGAACTGAAAAAACTAAATGATACAAGTTTCCTCTGCAAGGATTCAGATTCCAAAGATACAGTTTATCTGTATATATCTGTCATGAGTTATTTCTCCGAGCTTTTTTCTTCACCCCCCTGAAATAAATTTCAATGTACGTAGGGTGAAATAGGCTGGATGGAAAGGGGAAAAAATCACTGACAATGGCACAGCCGAGAGAAATACATCCTGCAATAGGGACCGAAACAAAAGAATGACTCCTCGCAACACTGACTAATACCCCCTAATAACACCACACTCGGGGAAGCACCCCCCCTCACAACCTGAAATTTTCAACTTTTCACCCGGGTTGTAGTTAATCCTTTCCCTTTCTTTCTTAAATAAAAAAAAATATATATATATACGTATATTTTATATTTTTTCACACATCAACTTTTTTCTCGAATAAAAGCCTGTATACCAAGAATAAAATAAAAATACATATTTTCTTCAGTATTTCCAGTAGTTATTTACTTGTAGTATATGTTTTTGTTTTTTTTAATATTAATTTTAAAGAAGATTTTTTTTGTAAGTTCCGTGTTAAAACCGTAGGTATGAATTCAGTATTATCATATCTATTTATTATTTTTATATACAAAACGTATATCTACAACATCTTTAGCATGACAGATAAAGGTATATTCCTTCACTGAAACATGACATGAGTAAGAAAAAATAACCTTACAATAGAATTGCAAAGAGCACCACATTATTTCCTATAGAAAACGAAACAAAAGGACGTTCTTCTTCTATTTAAAAAAAGGCTTTTGGAAAAAAAAAAATCCCTTGTCTTAGTAATCAATAAAAAGTAACGAGGTATGATTGTGTCAGAGAAATGCTCTTTCTAGAAAAAAAGTCAACAACGAAACATCGATCGACATTTACGAACATCATAAATATAGAAATGTTAATGTGCAAGCTATATGACATTTCTAATTACTTTTTACATCTATCAAGATCGTGAAAAGATAGGAAACAAAAATTAATTTTTTTTCGGAATTTTTCAGAGTCAAAATTCTAAAAGTCAAATTCTACTTTAAAGACAAGGTCAAACTAAGTTAAATTGTATGTAATATTGATCATATCAACTGCTATAATCAATATTATAATAAATTATTGAAGTATTACAATAATGTACTAGCCTTCAGTCAGAAATTCTACTACAGTCAGAACTACTACTAGTAATACAGTCATACAGTCTAGACTAATCTACTAGTCATACAGTCAGAAATTATTTTTTTTTTTATTCTAACTTAATCGTCGTAAAATAAATAGGGACAATACAAAATATTCGGCAAATCGAAAATCTGGAGAAAAAAATGTTAACAATTATGGTAAATATATGAAAGTAAATTTCCTTTTCTAAACCATAGCAAATTCTAAATCTTAGTCCGTGCCAGATCAACCTCAGAGCTAATTTGCATCAACTAAACCTCGATTTTGTTATGCAATATACTAAATATTGTAAATAATATTTACAAGATAAATATTAGCTAACATCTATTAATCTAGGAGATAGCGTGCAAAAACTTGTCTGACTAACATCAATCTAAAATTTTGTATACAAGTTAATCTTTTGGCGAATTTTAAGAATATGTGGTTGTCTAAGTTCGTCTGCGGGACATAGATCGGCAATAGACATTTGAAAAAAAAACAGATGAGGGTGGCCGTGTCCCGACCATTATGGAGGAAAATGTTGTTTTCGTGATTCTGAGTGCAAAAATTAGACCGAACTTCAAGTCGATGTTCGTTTGTTCTTTGATAGGAGACCACTTTGATTTGAAGTACTATTTGAATTACTAACATGGACTATATGCAATAATTTTAATATAATGTATTATATTAAATACATACATTACACTACATTAGTACAGTCGATATTCGATACATCTTGATAAACATGTTTTACCTGCCTGTAGTCTGTAGATCAATAGCATAAATCACAAGTTAGGAATCAATATGAAACCAATGCACTCTATGTAATTACAACTCAAGCATTTACTCTCTCCCCGAGCGATCTTCAAGTATGCATAATAGCACCTTAATATGAACTGCCAATCTAAACCTTTCACCCTCAATAGAGTCTTGATTGTAGTAGGGAGCTACTACAAAAGTCATCATGCAAAAGAGGTTGTACTTAACAAGAAAAATTCTCATATAAAAGCCACTTAAATCTTATTCGGATTTTTAATTATGTTGTCAACGTTTAATTCTAATTATAAAAATGTTAAGTTTAAGAGAGTATAAAATTTACAAGAAGTTTAATGTAATTAAAGATTAACTTTCATCCAGAGAATTAAAGTTTACAGAAACGCTTAAAACGAGGAGGAAGAAGTTAAAAATATAAAAGAAAGTAATTTCTAGAGAAATGTCAACAAATATTTATTTTCCTCATTAAAACCAAGGCGGATGTGAAATTGACTCCTTTCTCACTAAACCTAAAAAGTCCCTCCCTTCTTATTTACGTTTTATATTTTATCCGAGAAAAACTTAATTAATTCCATCAGAATCAGAATTGAAATGAACTTCGATGATATATACCTAATTGTATTAAACATGAGTTAGATATAGTTACGTTTGAATTAGTTTTATCAATATTAAGTTGAAATTATTTTCTCCGAGTTAAAGCGTTTAGATAATAGTCATTCTGTTTTTATGTTTAAATAATGTGAAAAAGCCTTAACGATTCTTTGTTAACTCTTTGATATTTGCTTAAGTTAAAAAAATTATTTGAGAATAATGGATATTTTTTAAATGATACGAGGTTTTTAATTAACTTGGGGAAGGGTATATGTTAGTTATAATGGATATTTACTTCCGAGCTTACCGAAGGTAACGGAAGCTATGTGATCGTTCAGAAGAACGAAAAAAATTTATGTTTTCGATTTCAAAAATTCCAAGACCGATTCAGACATTAGGGAACATTTTCGGTTCCCTGTCTGTCGGTCGGTCTGTAGGTCTGTCAGTCGCAATTTTTGAGTACAAACATACCTTAAAAGCTATTCGTCCAATTTTAATGAAATTTAGGCATTTGCAAATTGAGGGAATCCAAAAATAACGTCTAATATAAAAAATAAATAATTAATTTATAATTATAAATAGGTAATTTGAGGCTAATGGGTGTAGGTAATAATTAATTTTGTTACGAATTATAGAGTGTGTGCAATTTTGTTTTTAATCTTGAATTTCTAGGATCTTATGAGTTGGTGTTATAATCTGTTACGTCGGGAATAATATTTACGTTCAAATAAGATGGAAGCTGGACTTTCTTCTTTTTGAGGGCATGTGAAGCATATAAGTGAATTACTTAGACCAATTCTACAGATGTATTTGTATTGAATTAATCTTGCATGATAACTTCTTTAGCTATAAAATACAGTCAAGAAACTTAAGAATTTGATGTAGAAATTCATCTTTAGATTTAAAACTAAACAAACCTTTAGTCTGATTCGCTGTCCACAATTACACAATTCAGAAATTGACTATTTTACAACACAGAAACGATGAGATTTTAAACTATTGTTCACCAATTTAAAGATTTTAAATATAATTGACTATTTACACAACCGTTTAAACAAATTGATAGAAATTTGTATTGAAACGACAAAAACAGTGTCTCCAAATCCAAACAGTTAACCCAATGAAGTAAATTACAATGAAAACAGAAGACTCGTTAATTATAATTGTGTAAGAAGCTTTAAAACTTAATCAATAAAGTAAAAATAGAAAAGCTACAGAAGGAAATGGTAAAACAATATTATTTATAAATTAATTTGCTTTTCTTTTATTGCCTTATACTTAATTCATCCTTCATTGTTAATGAAAAACAAAGGAAAGAGATTTTATTTCTTCTACAAGAAAATTATTTTGGATTAAATATTTATCTCTAACTTCAAGTAAGAGTTGATTATTTTTTTTACCCAACTAACCCAAAAAGGGGCTAAGAAAACTACGAAATAACTTAGGGGGATCACGCCTGGCGTATCGCTATCACTTAAAAATGTTTGCAGGTCCCAAAGAAGCACCTGACTGCATTTATGTGGGTTATTTTCCTCGAAAAATACTGTTTACTTGCAAAACTCAATATACTATAATAACGACAGAAAAAAAAAAATAAAAAAAAAAAAAAATTTATTCACCTCCCTAAATAACTAGAAAACATGTAGGTACCCTCTCTTACCCTCTGTGGAAGATGTAATTAGTTGAACTAACAAAATAGAGTAGAATAACTGCGCAAATTGAGTTGATTTTAGATCATAAATGAACGCTTCTCCAAAAATAAAAACTTTTGCTATTAACGTTTCCGTCATCAAATCCGGACATGAATTAACCACCTTGATCATCATCTATTAAGCAAACTGACAAAGTTTTACCTAATCATGACTGACTGGCGAACTTTGTAAACAATTCAAGCAAAGCAAATGGAACGTGATTGGTATAAACACACATTATTTAACTCACCATTGATTAATCACTTTACCGGTAAATTCTGAATGAAGCACTACTAGCAGTAGTAATGTACTATTACTAGACGGGCATGATGAACCACGAATTCGAACCTAGCAAATCCTATTTTACTAGCCCGAGGTAGAGAGTTCCAGACACTTCTTGTAACACCGATCATTATTGATCTATATAAATCATTGCATCACGGCGAGGGATCGAACCCTGAGAGTAGACGTGTTAAGTAATTTAATCCATACGTCCACGAAGGCTCTCGAATGACGCAAGATGATGGAGGAACCCAGTGTCCAGTCTTACCTGGTTCGGGTCAATGTTTAAGAAGTAAAAAGGTAAATTAACACAGCTATAGAATTGTAATTTAATAATTCACAACATTTATCTTATCTATGCACGTACGAAAGTCATGAAGTTCATAAAGAGTTTTAATAAGAAGAAAAAGGTTTGGAAATCTGGTATAAGGCAAATGTTTGCAGTGCAAACTTAACAATGGTTATAAGCTTGTATAGCAACAGAATTGCTTTTTCCTGGCATTGACATAAGGAAAGAGTTAAAGTTGGCGTTCTAAGGATGGCAACCTGAAGATTTATAATGGAAACCAACTCAAGTTTGGAAAACTGCAGAAACGCTATTGGGAATGAAAGATTCCCATTAAACTTAGACAAACAATCATAACAAGGATATTGTGGCAGCCACTTGAAACTTGGAATAATAGAGGACTCATACAAAGAAAAATAACTTCGTCTAACTTATGTTACAACTTAACTAGTTATGAATTACGTTTCTATTCTCATGCCTTACTATAAATAGAATATTATTTATTCAAAATCGAGTGCAATATGTTATCTGACCAAAAACCACTTGTGAAAAAAAAAAAAAAAAAAACCCCACCAAGTCTGTGGTCCAAAAAAGTTGTGAAATCAACTTTCTGTCCCGCCAAGTGATGTTGGCACTTTCTCCTGACCCATCACTATCAATTTAAATACTTTTCAGCTCCTTCTCCTTGCCGGTGTGCCTTGCCATTTCCTGAAACTGGAATTTTTATATTCTTCAAACACCAATACAATTTCTTGTTTCACCTTCACATTTGCCACATGAGGTTTGTGTGGAAAGATAGTTGTTCACCTCATAGTCTTAGTTCTAGACAACTAGTACTAACAATATGCAGGCACATATTAGAGAGGAAAGCCTTTTAAAGTGTTGTTAAAGGCTCTTCTCGATGCCACAATGATCATTG
>KZ653204.1:88433-100809 GCA_001010745.2 Gerris buenoi | reverse complement strand
CAGACCGCACATTTTGCATATTTTTCTATATTTTTAGTAACAGCGGAAGTACGATTTTAGGGGGGGGGACACGAAAAATTTCGATGTTTTTTGACAAAATGGCACACTACACTCTGGTGTTCTTAGTTTCCTAACATTTAGTCGTCGGCTTCTGCGTTTAACTGTTAGAATAACTCTTATAGAATATTTCGCTGAAAGGAAAGGATTACACTTGGTTATGGGAAATTTCTAGCCACCTGTTCGTGAAAATTATTTTCAGAGCAGGCTTTTTCCCATTTTTCCCATATGGTTAAGGAGGATAAGGTCTCACACAGTGGTATAAGTGAAATAAAAAAAATTCAGAACACGAAAAATCCTTAAGCTGCAAAAAAAGTTTTTGTTCTTGGAAAACTTTAGAGGTTTTTCTAAATAAAGGAGGAATTGACAAAGAACTACAGGAACAAATATCGCAAGAAGAGAATCGCTGGAAGTCAGTTTTATAAGCCTTTCTTGGTGTAACTGTGCATTTGGCCTATCAAGGCTGTGCTTTTCGAGGATCGGATGAAAGCCTTGTCTTTGGTGATACCAGTAGTGGAAATTTTTTTACCAGCTTATACCTCAATTGATTAATGAAGTTATAAAATAGAAAATGTATTCGTATCTACTTTTTTATTTTTATAAACAAGCAATGTTACAAGAGCTTTTTAGAGTAGTTTCTCACACTCTTCTATTTAGTATAATTATGCGGCACTTTTTTACTTTTTTAGCAAACCCCTTAGTTCTAAACAATAGCCTGCCCGACAAAAGTCTCAAAGGTTTGTTTGTTGGTCTCTCCAAGACATTGAGTCCTCTCCCCCCTTGAGTTGGGGATATTCCGAACCCCCAAGCCCCCCTGTGTACGCCCTTCTATTCTCTCCAAGACATTGAGTCCTCTCCCCCCTTGAGTTGGGGATATTCCGAACCCCCAAGCCCCCCTGTGTGCGCCCTTCTAATGGCTAAGGTTGGCGCCTCATTCATGAAGCCAGTCCACCCCTGGACAGAAGAGAAGAGTAAGAGTATATTGGTGGTCCTGAAAAGGACCGTTTCAATGAGGTGAGTTGGCCTGGACCATCGATAGATTAACTTTTCAGAGCGTAGACCATAGTGCTGGGGAATCGATTCTCTGAGAATCGGGTACCCGATTCTTTACCCTTCGATTCTGGGAATCGATTCCCTTGTCCTAGAATCGATTCTGTCGCGGAATCGAAAGGAACCGATTCCGTCGTGGAATTGAAAGGAACCAATTCCATCGCGGAATCTAAAGGAACCGATTCCGTCGTGGAATCGAAAGGAACCGATTCCGTCGCGGAATCGAAAGGAACCGATTCTGTGATGGAATCGAAGGGCTTCGATTCCCAGGTAGAATTGAAAGGGACCGATTCTCAGGAAGAATCGCAAGGATACNGCCCCCCCCCCCTGTCGCCGGCCCTGAGTAAAGTAAACATAGTTGTTACCTCTAAAATTATATCAGCTATTTAATTTATGTAGGTGTGTTATTCTTTTTTTTGTCTTATTTATTAGTTTATTTTGTGGTTAATTAATACTTATTTAAGAAATGTCGATGGACAAATGGACATAACCCTTTAATCATGTAACAAGTTTTATTTTATTTATTCTGTTAAAATGTATGCTACAAAATGTAAGTAAACTGTAAGTAATTTTTATATACTTACAAAGTGTTTTCTTTGTTTAATAAAAAAAAGCTTGCAATCCGTCAATCACATTGATCAATCAATCAATCAAGGGCCCCCTACACGATCAATCTGATTGTCAATCTGATTGAATCAATCAGATTGAAGTAGATTGACAATCCTGCCGTCAATCACAAGGGACCCTACACGATCAATCAGATTGACAATCATTTTATAATGCTAAAGTGAATTTTACGGTGTCATTGAATTTTATTCTTCGATGTAGACATCTACCTGGTCCAGTGGCGTAGCTAGGGCATTGGGGGCCCCCCGCAAGAATTTTTCGGTGTCCCACCGCCAAAATAAAATTGACGAGCAAAAAAGAAAGAAAGAAAGAAAAAAAAAACGGATTTGCCTTCAGAAATGAATGGGGGCCCATTGTAGAAGTATAACATTCCAAGCTAGTAAGATTTTATTATCCTCAATGGGGGCCCCCTTCGCAATTGGTTTTGGGGCAACCCCATAACTGGGGGCCCGCCCGCAATGCGGGCCCGTACGAGCCCATAGTTACGCCACTGAATTAATTTTCTACTTCTTAAGTCTGTAAACAGCACCGTACAATTCATTTTTACCTATTTTTTTTTTTAATGTTTTAATATTCAATTGCTTATAAATATGTACCTGATAGAATTTATTAAAATCTTTTATATCTGCTTTGTGATTAATTTGATTTTTATACATTGATAATGTATAATTTGCTTTTTAAAATTATCTTTCTCCAGATACTATGTATCTTCATGTCACTAATTCAAAATTACTCGTATATCGAATGCTATTCTTTATTCCGTGACGCTAGATTAAAGGACAAAAGAAAAAAAATATATATGAGAAATAACTCATAAATAAATTACAAGTAAAAAAACATGCTTTTATTCGTATTTTTCTCAGTAAACCCTTTAATTTCATACCTATATCATGGGCGTACTTTAAAAAGGAGAGTAGGGAGACATAAGGAAAGAAGTGTGTTCCATGATGGCACGCACTGGATTGAAGAAAAGATTGATGAAGCCACTACACGGTCAGTCAGATTGACAGAATCCCCCGCCACCCTCAGAATCCCCCACCACCCCACTTGATTGAAGCTCGGATTTCAGGATTTCTGGAAATCCGTCAATCACATTCATCAATCCATCAATCTTGCCCCTACACGTTCAATCAGATTGTCAGTCCTGCGTCAGATTGATCGTGTAGGGTGCCCTTAAGGTGGAATTGAATCGATTCCTTTCGATTCTACCTCAGAATCGGGTCCATCCGATTTTACCTTAGCCTCAGTTACTTAATTGAATATAATGTGAAAAGAAAATGATAAATGTTTGGATTCATGTTCTTATTGTTAACCTGTCAGATAGTTACAATGTAATTTTCCAATAGTTTGAAAAAATTTCTTGTGTTCGTATTAATGCAAGAAAAATGCACGTGCACGAAGGTACGAGTACGAAGTTTACCCTATTATAGTAATTTATTTATGTAAATTTATTTATTTTGCAATAAATTTATATTATATAAATTTATTTATATTGAAGGGGGCGAGGGTAATATGTGATTCTTGCTTAAAATCCTATAGGTGAGGGGCGAGGGGGCCCGCGTCCACCAGATAACTCATACACTCGGGCCCCGGGGCATTGCCCAGGTTGCCCCAGCAGGTAAGTAATGACTAGGTCGAAGAACATTGCAGTAGACGAAGTAATAATGAAAAAGTTTAGAATGTTCAAGTAATATCAGGTAGAAATTTAATTTTGTTTGCTTAGTTTCATGTATTATATCTTCTAATATTAGATCTATTTTACTTATACAGCCGTTGAAGATTAGTACTCTGGCAACACTGCTAGATAAGTTTCAAAATTTCGAATGATAACGATAACTTTAGGCGGGTTAAGTTTAAGTTAGACGTTATAGTTTTTCTTAAAATTAAAGTATTTTAATTCTCCTGTAAATATTGCAATTTTGTTTTAAGTGAAACTTTTTACGTTTGCAGTAATCTGCATATATGTTCTAAATCTATTGTTTATCTGTTGTTGATTTTGATATAGGTTTTATGAATTTGAAAACCATGAAGTTACACATCGAAGTTATTAGAACTAGTCATAGGTAAGGGTGTTTATTTGGTAAATTAAAAAATAAGCAGTTTTTGATATTTTTTTTTATTGACATATAGGGTTTAAATTTTGTCAGAATACTCTCCATTCAACAAGTTTAATAGAATTGAATAGAATGGACAACCCTAGAATACTACTACATACATAACATTGTTACTTTGAAAGAAAGAGGAAAGCAATTTTTTCTGCTTTTAAAAATTATAATATCCTTTTGCTAAGACAAACATTAATAAAATGCAATTTACCTCTGAGAATTACGCTGGACGTACAAACAACATGTTGTTTTTGGATCAGCGGTAAAAGTGAATGAATTGTATGGTGCTGTTTACAGAATTGAAGTACAAAAATTGCTGCCGCTCTACACCGCTTCACGGTGCTCCGCTCATTTTCTGGAGAAAAACAACCCTACTGCATAATATATACCAGGTAGAGGTCCAAATCGAAGTACAAAATTCGATAGCACCGTAATAATATAAGGTCTTGAGCCACTAATCCTAGCTGCTAGTAATTTTTTTTTAGTGACAAATTGTTTTTATTATTATTATTATTTCAGCAATATAAATTCTAAAGATATGTCGACTTTAGTGAAGACAGAGTTAAAATCTATTGGGAACCTGCCGCTCAACTCTTCTATTACTACTTTCAACTCACCGGAATTAACAGCTAATATATCAGGCATTTACATCTGTGAACTAGAGAGCACCGAGGCTTCTGAAGTAATTTAAATATTTTATATTTTACAGTTGTTATTATTAAAATTGATTTTCTATGATATTGAAACCTAGGTAACTTGGAACATGCTGCATATATTATGCTCTAAACAATAGTACATTACGCGTCTAGTGTGGAAAGAATTCTTCACCTTATCGCATGATTTTGAAATGCACATGTGCAATGAATATAGCTACGAAAAGAATCACTTTCTACGCATCTAAACTGAGATAAAATGTTTATATTTCGTATCAATCGTTAAATGTATCAAGCTTCCTTAAACTAACTTTAGTATTTAATTTTACTTATGATCTTTTTTGTATTGTATTGAATTTTTTTATTGGCAAAAGTTAACAAAAGTGAGGGTAACTGCAGCCATTTAACCATAACTAATTGGGTAAAGTAAGAGATATACAATCCATGAGTGGGTCATTTTGTTCCTAATGTGGCTGCGGTCACTTTTATGGAGCTTACCTAGTATTTGCTTTCTTGATTGAGAAAACTGCAGAAAACTCAAATCAGTTTGGTTGGACTCAACTCTTTCCAGATGAGAGGTATAAAAACCTTACATATGGCATTTTAATTTTATTATTTAATATGCAGTCATTTGTTATGGCATATATCTATTGTCAATAGGAATCTTCTTCAATATTTAACGGTTCATGTTAGTGTTTTCTTTGTTTGTATCCAGAACTTTCAGTAAGAATGCGCTGGATATATTCTTCTTTTGTTGAACAGCTAAAACAAATAGGATAATTGACAAATACTTTATTGATAACAGTACGATATTACATATAATGTAAGAAATATGTATATTTTTTAAAAATAGATTTATCTCATTTTATTCTTGGGCTGGATCAACTTAAATCCAGTGGGTTTAATATGGTTGAGCCCACTTTGTTATTGTTAATTATTTATAAAAATCCCTGCTTGTTCTTAAAACAACTAAAAATTGTATTATTTTCATAAATTTTAACCCTGCAGTGGGCACGCAAGGGTCCTAAAGACCTCAAAGGCCGTATTTTGTTATTACTTGTAGGTGTGTGATACTATGAAAAGATTTTTACCACTTACGACTAATTAAATTATTTATTTAAAAATTGGTCATATTTATGTATTAAAGTTAAATTTGTTATTAAATAAGGTTTTTGAATCAGCATATTTTATGACAATTTTGCAAGTAAAACAACTTGCGGTCCGAAGGACCGCACACTCCCTAATATGTATCTTTAATAGATGCGCCCTCTGCAGGATTAATACTTAGTGCATTTTGACGGAAGTGTAATTCAATTTTTAATTTTTGTAGAGTATAGATACGGATCTAGAGACAGTGAAAGTAGGGGAAATGAAGCTAAGCCTTCATGTCTATAGATTCTACGAGGGTGGAAGTCACGCTGATCTCGTGGGAGCAGGTGATGGAGATGACAATATGGAGCCAGAGGGGGGTGGATCTGCAACTTATTGGACTCTTCCTACTATCGAATTTCATGGCTACTGGGACTCACTTGTATTCGATGCTAATATTAAAGAAAGAGTAAGCTTACTTTCCGTTTCCATCTGTAAGATATTTAATTTAAGTAACTGATGTTTTTAACCCATTCAGCGTGGATGAATCCACTGTGGATTCATGCCAGGCTAAGGCTGGTGACGGATGAATCAACAGTGGGTCCAAGCCCTCCCTTTCAGCCCTCAGTAGCTCTAGTCTCCGTGCCTTGAGTAGAACCATCTTGCAAGGCTCTGTCAGGCCTCCTGATGTTTGTATCCACAGTAGATCCAAACATTTTTTTATTTACTTTTAAAATCATTTAGATTTTATTCAGTCTTTACGCATTCAATGGGTTAATTAAATGGAACAGTTTTTATAATTTTTACAAATATNCAACTGAGCTACACTGAAGAATACTTTCCTCTGTCAATTAAAATTTAGAGGCCCGTGGTTCGAGTCCCGGCGCTGGAGTCTATTTTTCTCTGTCTATCTCCCATTGTTAAAAATAATTATAATTTGATTTAAAATGAAAATATTTGTTCTGATTATTTCTCCTCGATAAAATTTTTATTGAAAAGTATGTGAACTTTGCTTGTAAGGTTAATTAACTAAATTTTTTTTCTTTATTAAAGTAGTCTTGTAATTGACTCGATGGGCTAATATTTTGAGGGTTATGTGAATGGAGATAAATTTCTGAGATTTTTTTTGATGGAGATCACCATAATTTCATAAATTCTTAGCGTAAACAATGATTGTAAACATATAGTTATGCAAAATTAATTATTGTATTTCATTAAAACATTTAGTTTTTCTTTTTAATTTAGCATGTTTGAATACATGATACATATTATAGATTTAAATTTGTTGTTTACATTGTATACAACAACAATATTTTATAACGTATAGGCCTGAGCGTGGAATGATAATTTAATTAAAAGAAAACATTAAAAGATAGAAATTTTAACTTTCTTTCTTAACTAACTTAACCTAAATTAATTAATTTTTATGAATTTAGGTTCTAAGTTTTAGTGCTGTTTAGTCCCCTTGACATAAGTTGTTCTGAAGGGGTTTCTTCGATTCTTGCAAGGCTCTGTCAGGCCTCCTGATGTTTGTATCCACAGTAGATCCAAACATTTTTTTATTTACTTTTAAAATCATTTAGATTTTATTCAGTCTTTACGCATTCAATGGGTTAATTAAATGGAACAGTTTTTATAATTTTTACAAATATTTTGGGAAAATACCAAGAAAAGTAAAAGCTTCTTTTCAGACAAATGCATATAGAATCAGCTTGAATAAAACTTATACTGGTATGGACTTTTTGTTTTAGGTTTAATTTTAAGAATAGGAATTTAATACCTGAGTTATAATTAAAGTTATAGGTGATTTTGGGAATAATTATGAGCCTGAGAAAATAGCTNATTAAAGTAGTCTTGTAATTGACTCGATGGGCTAATATTTTGAGGGTTATGTGAATGGAGATAAATTTCTGAGATTTTTTTTGATGGAGATCACCATAATTTCATAAATTCTTAGCGTAAACAATGATTGTAAACATATAGTTATGCAAAATTAATTATTGTATTTCATTAAAACATTTAGTTTTTCTTTTTAATTTAGCATGTTTGAATACATGATACATATTATAGATTTAAATTTGTTGTTTACATTGTATACAACAACAATATTTTATAACGTATAGGCCTGAGCGTGGAATGATAATTTAATTAAAAGAAAACATTAAAAGATAGAAATTTTAACTTTCTTTCTTAACTAACTTAATCTAAATTAATTAATTTTTATGAATTTAGGTTCTAAGTTTTAGTGCTGTTTAGTCCCCTTGACATAAGTTGTTCTGAAGGGGTTTCTTCGATATGACTGCCTGTGTGTTACTTAATATGATACAATGTTTGGTTTGCAGAGTGGTAAGCTGGTGAGCCGTATGTTTATGAAACTGAAGGAGGTAGTAAGTGATTCACGTACACTAGTTTGTATACTCTTGGATGAGGTGGAGAGTTTGGCTCATTCCAGGCAGGCGGCTGCCTCATCGGCTGAACCCTCTGATTCAGTCAGGGTGGTCAACGCACTTCTAACCCATCTAGATCATCTCAAGCAGTATGTATTTTTAAACTTTGTTTAAGCAGTAGTATTGTGTTTTCAGTGTAAAAAATATTTTTTGCTTTGTACAGTAGAGCCTCGGTAAGAAGTGTCTCAAGCATGTGTAAAAATTTGGCAGAATTAAAAACTGATTTAATTCTTTTTTTGTTTATTACATAAAATAAAAAAAAAAATAAGGGATTAAAAGGCTCATTTTTGTGATAGTTTTATCAGAATATTACATTTTTTGTTAAAACATCTTAAAAGGTAATTTTTATTAAAAATCCAAGGCTCAATCAAGATGTTTTGACTCCTCCTTGAGATTTTAGCTCGTAAAGTTGGCCTATTAATTCATTTTTGACCCTACAGTTCCCTAAAATTTAACTGTTATTTTTGTTTACTATACTAAACGTTGAATAAAAGTAAGTTTGTAATATAGAATTTGTGTTTATAAGTTTTTGTTATTTATGTTTTTTTTCACAGGTCTCCTAATGTACTTGTTTTAAGCACATCTAATATATCAGGAGTAGTTGACAATGCATTTCTTGATCGAGCTGATATCGCCTTTTATGTTCCCAACCCAAGTGCTTTTGCCATTTACTCGATCTACCATTCATGCATCAAAGAATTAATCAGGGTAAGTCATTTTTTTTATGGTATGACTAGTTTAACCATTTCGATGTGGGCGAATCCAAGTGAAATAGTTTTGCTAGGGTGCGGGACCAGCGCCACTCTAAACTGTCCCTACTTGCCACACTTTTTTACACCTGTACTAATTTTATTCTAATTTTTCTCTTGTTATATTAGCTTCCTCGTGAAAATTAAAAAAAAATAAATAAATAAAAAGTTGGTTGATTATGTAATTTAGAACTTTAATTATTCAATTTTTTATCATCTGTAGTAAAAGGTGGGTTTAATTTAGAACTTTAATTATTCAATTTTTATCGTCTGTAGTAAAATAAAGGGTGGTTTGGTTTGAGAAGAATAAAAAATAAACTCAAGCGTCTTCTTAGCAGGGGGTACATCTGTCAAGAGGAATGGCTTGTAATAGGTAGTTTTATTAAAATTAGGTGGCATCTA
Organism: Gerris buenoi; assembly: GCA_001010745.2. Classification (NCBI taxonomy): domain Eukaryota; kingdom Metazoa; phylum Arthropoda; class Insecta; order Hemiptera; family Gerridae; genus Gerris; species Gerris buenoi. Next base: position 91,630 of record KZ653204.1, on the reverse strand, counting down.
GTGGCCACTTAAATAACTCAGTATCACTGTAAAGAATCACTAGAGATTGCTACTAGTATGTTGAAATGTCTGTGACATGGACATTCCAAACTAAAGGAAATACAATTAGATGTATCTTGACATCCGCAATGAGGGCATGTTTTTGTTAGATGCAGAGCTAACGATGTTGGCACTACATTAATATGATAAGATTATTCGTCACTAACAGTAGATGGAGTCTATTAGATTCTCATTTTTAATATTAATAAGAGTCCATGCATTAACTTAAAATAAAAATGAGTTTGGATTACAGCAGTAGATGGGATCTATTAGATACTCATTTTTATTTTAAGTCAATACATGGACTATTATTGCATTACAAATCTTGCTGTCACTGGAATGCTTTTGGCTAAATACAATTAGTAGCCGAATAAAATGAATTTACCTGTCAAATTGAACTCAAGAAGTTCATGTAGAGGGACTCTCTTTTACTTTGTTACTCACCATTTATTTATTTTGTTTTTTATTTATTATTTTACCCAATTGAACTATTTTTTTGTTTAATATTTATTGGATTAAAGGTTACTTCACCTTACTAGATAGTTAGACTAATGGATATTGTAATTTTTATTTACAGATGTCTGATATTCCTTTGTCCCAAAGGAATATTTGAACATTCCCCAGTTAAGATTGTCAATTAATTTGAAATAAATGTCAAACACAATAATGTAAACAAACGGTGGGTAACCAAGTAAAATCTTACCACATCCGACCTAATTTACTTTGTTACCCACCTTAGGGTTGGTAACAAAGTAAAAAAGTACCCATGTGAATTACCATGTTGAGTAAATGTGAATTTATTATTTATTTTTTTCAATCTGAGGATCTATGTTTTAGTATCCCATTTTTTAATATTCTAAAATTATTTAATAGGTTGGCATGGTGATGGGTCCACCTCCTGCTAAGCTGAAGAATCAAAAAACGTTTGATCTCATCTCATCGTCAGGCGATGAACCGGTATCTCTTGTTAAGGCACTATCATTGTAAGTATGACATTTTTACTTTAGAAGTTGTAATGGAAAATTAATGTATTGCTATGTTATATGAAATATGTGACGCTCTTAAACATCGTGCCAGGAAGTTAGAATATAATGGGAGATAGTTTGGTTTTCACTCTTATTCATTGTAGTACTATTTTTCGCCAATTGAAGTTTCTAATTTTATGTAAAATGATATCAGAGCTCCTAGTGGACCAAATGGTAATCAAAATAAATTTGTGTTTTACAATTTCACACCTCAAGTAAGATCCATCTACTATATCAATTTGACAAATGTATTCAACACGTGGATTCAATGCTCAAAAACATACCCATGATTCAGTGTTATTCCATGCAATTGAGAAATATTTATTTTTATTTTATTATTAGAGAGTTTAAATAAGACGTACTTTTGATTGTCGTGATACTTTAATTTTAACGTCATAACAAATGTCGTATATTTTCATAATTGAGTTTAAGTGATACGTAACAAAAGATGTAGTGAAGTGGATACGTCTATTATTCACGTTATATTTATGTTTTTTGACGGTTTTGTTTTAAATTTGTCGTATTTTAGAAAATAAACACAAATANTTTTAAAAAAATAAGTCAAAACAATTAAATGTCATAATATTAATTTCTGTGTCATTTTTCCAGACCTTTAAGGATGACTTTTAAATGTTTTAAAATAGCCTAGATCATGCCCTGAAGAATAAGCTTTCTGATAAAAAAAGAATCATTAAAATCTGTTCAGTCGTTCTTAAGTTATAAGCTAACAGACAGACAAACATTCTGATTTATATATTAATAAGATAAGATTTTACCCAATTGAACTATTTTTTTGTTTATGTCTGATATTCCTTTGTCCCAAAGGAATATTTGAACATTCCCCAGTTAAGATTGTCAATTAATTTGAAATAAATGTCAAACACAATTATGTAAACAAACGGTGGGTAACCAAGTAAAATCTTACCACATCCGACCTAATTTACTTTGTTACCCACCTTAGGGTTGGTAACAAAGTAAAAAAGTACCCATGTGAATTACCATGTTGAGTAAATGTGAATTTATTATTTATTTATTTTTTCAATCTGAGGATCTGTGTTTTAGTATCTCATTTTAATATTCTAAAATTATTTAATAGGTTGGCATGGTGATGGGTCCACCTCCTGCTAAGCTGAAGAATCAAAAAACGTTTGATCTCATCTCATCGTCAGGCGATGAACCGGTATCTCTTGTTAAGGCACTATCATTGTAAGTATGACATTTTTACTTTAGAAGTTGTAATGGAAAATTAATGTATTGCTATGTTATATGAAATATGTGACGCTCTTAAACATCGTGCCAGGAAGTTAGAATATAATGGGAGATAGTTTGGTTTTCACTCTTATTCATTGTAGTACTATTTTTCGCCAATTGAAGTTTCTAATTTTATGTAAAATGATATCAGAGCTCCTAGTGGACCAAATGGTAATCAAAATAAATTTGTGTTTTACAATTTCACACCTCAAGTAAGATCCATCTACTATATCAATTTGACAAATGTATTCAACACGTGGATTCAATGCTCAAAAACATACCCATGATTCAGTGTTATTCCATGCAATTGAGAAATATTTATTTTTATTTTATTTGATTTTATTATTAGAGAGTTTAAATAAGACGTAATTTTGATTGTCGTGATACTTTAATTTTAACGTCATAACAAATGTCGTATATTTTCATAATTGAGTTTAAGTGATACGTAACAAAAGATGTAGTGAAGTGGATACGTCTATTATTCACGTTATATTTATGTTTTTTGACGGTTTTGTTTTAAATTTGTCGTATTTTAGAAAATAAACACAAATAACGTAAAAAAAATAAAGGAAAAAAGTGATACGACAACAGTGACAGATTAAAGTATCACGTCTTTTCACAGTACGACAAATTTTATAAATTAAAGTTTGACATGGGAAAGACGTATGACGTTAATTTCACTTTACGTCTTATTTAAACTCTCTATTATTATTATTATTATTTTTTTTTTTTTAAATAACCTGTTTTTACTGGTCTTATATTACTTTGTATTGTAAGTTTCATCGCACGTTTCCGTTACCCCGATTTTGAACCACTTCCTGTCATTCAATCTTCCCCAAATTTTGCACATAGAAACAACTAAGGTGAAGAATACAGAAACCA
>KZ653204.1:64368-84428 GCA_001010745.2 Gerris buenoi | reverse complement strand
TGAAAATCAAGTTGATGTTAGTTTATCCCTTGACAGGTGACAACGTTGATTTTTAGTATTATTTGAATAGCTAACCTATCAAGTGTGACAATAACATCGACTTGATTTTTGGTCTACTAACTAATTCTGTACTCAGGATCACGAAAATCATAGTGTCCACCATAATTGGCGGGACATGGCCGCTCTCCACCGGTTTGTTTTTTTCAAATGCCTATTGCTGAGCTATGTCCCGCAGACGAACTTAGCCGACCACATATTCTTAAAAGGCGCTAAAAAATTGACTTGTATACAAATTTCTAGCTTGATGTTAGTCAGACATTTTTTTGCACGCTATCTCCTGGACTATTAGAAGTGAATGGCCTAACATGCAATTTTTTGTTTCATTGTTACATACAAAATTAATTTTTTATCAGGCACATTTGAGTAACAATTTTAGTTTTAGCAAGTCTTTCTTGCGATCTTGTACAGTTTTATAATGGTTTAGCTTAGATTTTTGAAACATAGAGCAGACTTTTATTCTTCTACAGTAGTGTTACAATTAGAATTGATTCTGATAGAGCGGGAAAATCGAAAAGACAGCCAATGAGAGCTCGAGGTTTTGACTACTGGGAAGTCAAATGACACAACTCGACCTCTCATTGGATCACTACTTCATTTTTATTTCGATTTTCCTTTGCTGTCAGAATCAATTCTAATGATGAAACTACTGTAATTGTAATTTTAACAAATAAAAAGATAGTGAACTTGTACTAAAGTAGAACATCACAATAATGCACTAATAAGGGCTGAGTGTTAACTGTCATTATGAAAGTCGTTATATAACAAATAATAATGATTTCAAATAGCAATGCAAAAGAGTGCATGTTAATAAAAGAACTTCAGTTGGCTGTAAATAGTGTTAATTTTTACATAAAATTAGGAACGTAAGATTAATACTGAATACAACAGAATCAATGCAGGCAGTCTAGGGGGCGGTATATCTTGGAATTTCATAGGACTCGCTTTTTTGTCTGCTATAAGTGATGTCCACAGTAGAGGGGTCTGTTATTGTGGGATTTTATTATATTTTTATCATTAAAATGTATTATACATATTGTAAATTTGTTTATATTTAAATTCTTATTGTAATTTTAATAAAGGAAATGTAATTGGTTGAATATTTTGTACAATCAACACTAATTTATTATTATAAATATCTTGGTACTAAGTCTTAATACTTTTTAAAAAATTTATTTACCCTTTTATATGTTAAAATTAAGAACTTAAGTATTTGTTACAATTTGATTACTGGTTATTTATCAAGGGTGATGTCACAGATTTAGTCTTTGTTAGTTATTTTATAAAGATTACACAGAAGAGCCTCAATAAGAAGTGTCTCAAGGGGATAAGGGAAACAGTCTTGTCGTTGAGGTGCTCTTTTTTGTTGAGGGTCGTGTTATCAAGGTTATTTTGGCTATCAGTCGTGTTATCGAGTTTAATGAGTGGGGTTTTCAAGTCAAGACTTGTTAAAGGTCGACCCATTCCTGTATAGTGTGAGTTGCGTTATAGAGGTTGAAAAAAAAGAGGTTGACTTCTCAAAACGACTTGTTATAGAGGTTCTGAGTTACGTTGTGAATTAGAAATAAATCTGTGTTATTGAGGTTGTTTGGATAATAATAGTTGTGTTATAGAGGTTAATTTAACATTATGTGTTAAAGTAATTGGTTGTCGTGTTGTTGAGGGTCGTTTAAGCAAGGCCCATTAGGGCCTTGCTTAAACGACCCGGTAACTCATTAGTATTACCCTTCAGCACACTCAAAATGCTTGTCGAGGTTTTATTAATTGATCTAATTTTATTTGAAGAACTAGGTGGCAATATATTTAAATGATCTTTTCACCCACAATTGGCATGTTTTAGGTTTGCGGGACAGAAGAAATTTTCGTCTCAAAGAATGGCATGAAAAATTTGACACTCTTAAACATCGTGCCAGAAAGTTAGAATATGATAGGAAGTTGATTGGTTTTCACTTTTATTCATTTTAATACTATATTTCACTGATAGAAATTCTAAATTTTAGATTAAATTATATCAGAGCTCCTCTCCCAGAGGTCCAAATAGTTTCATAATTTCGCACCATAAGATCCATCTAGTATATCGATTAACCCATTCAGCGCAGATCAATCCACAGAGGGATCCAAGCCTTCCCTTTCAGCCCTCAGTAGCTCTATTCTCCTTGCCTCGAGTAGAACCATCTTGCAAGGCTCCGTCAGGCCCACTCTCGTTTATATCCACAGTGTATCCAAACCCTCCCTTTCAGCCCTCAGTAGCTCTATTCTCCTTGCCTAGAGTAGAACCATCTTGCAAGGCTCCATCAGGCCCACTCTCGTTTATATCCACAGTGTATCCAAAACCTCCCTTTCAGCCCTCAATAGCTCTATTCTCCTTGCCTCGAGTAGAACCATCTTGCAAGGCTCCGTCAGGCCCACTCTCGTTTATATCCACAGTGTATCCAAAACCTCCCTTTCAGCCCTTAGTAGCTCTATTCTCCTTGCCTCGAGTAGAACCATATTGCAAGGCTCTGTCAGGCCCACTGACGTTTTTACCTTGCAAGATGGTTCTTCTTGAGGCACGGAGAAAATGGGGGAAAGTTTTGAAATGTTGATAAGTGGATTCAATGCCAAGACCCAGTCCGGATTACCGAAAGTCCGGATTAAACGGAATCACTTTTAAATTGTCTATGAGTAAAATTAGCATTATTTAAAAAAAAAAAATTTCAACTCGGTTGAGATCTTAGTAATAGCTGTTTTCTAATTAAGTTCAAATACTGTAACAATCAAATATTGGTAGAGAAAGAAAACAAAGACTTTATTATTTGATTTGTAATCTATTTTGCTTTATGTTTTAGTAAATAAAGCAAAAATAAGTTTTAAATAAATGATTTTTTTTTTTTTTTAAATTCGAACACATTATTAAATGATATTTTTTAATGTCAAAAACAAATACAGTAGACTCTCGCTAATTCGGGTTTGACGGGACCAGACCCAGTCCGGATTACCGAAAGTCCGGATTAAACGGAATCACTTTTTAATTGTCTATTGAGTTCGATTCCATACGTTAACGCGTTCACATCGGCTCTCTGTTTTTCGTATTTTTATCAAGTATAAATCAGTGTTTTCAGTTTTATTTTTATACCACGGAGTTCATTTTTTTATTTTCTGTACATATTACTAGTTTTTTTTATTGAAGTTCTTTATTATTTTAATTAAATCGAGAGTTTAATTATTGTTTAATTTAGAGTTTAATATAGTTCGACAAGGCTGGTCGGTCGAGGTGCACCGGGTCGGCCTAATCTTATCAGGCCGGGACCTTTAAAAGGTAAACAAAAACAAACATCTAATTTTTCACATATGTCTAAGAAAAAGAGTAAGAAGAGAACTCGCTCCCTCACTCAGTCTGTTCATTCAGACACGTCAGTAGAGGGGGCAGCACAGCCAAAGCGGCCCATTCATGCCTCGGACTCCCCGATCACACCGCTCTCTCTTCAAAATACTCCTTCCACCAGCGAAATAAATCCACCGCCCGTGCCGTCACAAGCTCAACCTAGCTTTAACAATAATATGTCAGGTCCTATTTTCCTCACCCACAATCGTTTTGGAGTTCTACAAGCCGACAAAGTAGTGGAAGACGCTGAAAATATTAAGCCACCTCCCTTGTTTATTAAAAACATTACTAACTTTAGTAATTTAATTAATACCATGACCACAATCCTTGGAAAAGGAAACTTTGTTTGTAAAGCTCGATCCTCGGACGTGGTCATACACACAAACAACTCCGATATCTTTAAAACAGCGGTTCACCACCTAAAGGCAAATAATATTGAGTTTCATACTTACCAACTGAAACAAGATAAAGCTTTCAGAGTGGTGATTCGCCATCTCCACCCATCTACTCAGCCAGAAATAATAACAGAGGAACTACAGAAACTGGGATTTAAGCCGCGTAACGTGACAAACGTCATACATCCTGTTACTAAAAATAAATTGCCATTGTTTTTCGTAGATCTCGAGCCGGATCCAAAAAATAAAACAGTATTTGAAATAAAATACTTATATTACTGTAAAGTAAAAATAGAGGAGCCACACAAAAGGCAAGAAATTGTTCAGTGTAAACGGTGCCAGAGTTACCTTCACACTCAAAAATACTGTAATCACGCATATAGGTGTGTGAAATGTTCAGGCCCCCACCCTACTTCTGAATGCAAGAAGACGGACCGAAGTCAACCCGCCACTTGCGCCCTTTGTGGCGGCGCTCATCCGGCCAACTATAAAGGCTGTGAAGTCCACAAAACACTGCAGCGCAACTATAGGACTCACTCGGCCAAAACCACAGCACTCAACAATCCTCGACCACCGACGATGGGACCTCAGAGACTTGCCAACTCATCCACTTTACAATTCCCTTCACTACCTACAGCTGCTCAAACCCAACAACCTACTACATCTTCAACACCACAAAACCTTAGTTACGCGGCTGCTACATCTTCAGGTACTATAAATCCTCCTCCTCAAAGGCACCTACCAACCTACATTCCACCCCCAATTAATAGTGCAGACTTAACCTCTACACTTCAAGCCTTCCTTACCGACCTGAAAGCTATATTACAACCCCTTCTAACTATCCTTCAATCATTTTCATCCCTTGCTTCAATAATCCCTGCCTTTACCCAGAAATGAATTCCCTAAACCATAATTCCCTAGCCATCCTTCTTTGGAACGCTAATGGTGCAACCCAACATAAACAAGAACTAGAAACCCTGCTTCATAATAAAAGAATAGATATTGCACTAATAACAGAAACACACTTCACAACACGATCACACTTTCACATACGAGACTACATTACGTACAGAACGGACCATCCAAATAACACTGCACAGGGGGGTAGTGCAATATTAGTTAGAAATACACTGTCCCACTTCCTTCTCCCTTCCGATCCCACCGAATCCATTCAGTCCACATCCATATCTTTGAACACTGCTCCCCTTGATTTCACTATCTCATCTATCTACTGCCCTCCTAGTAAACACGTTTCCCACCAAGATTTTTCCTCCCTTTTCCGCTCCTTCGGTCCCAGGTTTATAGCAGGTGGGGATTACAACGCTAAACATCCCCAGTGGGGCTGTAGAACCAGAAATCCTCGAGGATCCACTGCTCTTCTTCCCACCCTTCTATCCTCTAACTACCAAGTCCAAACACCTCCTGGTTACACCTACTGGCCATCTGATCCTCAAAAACTCCCTGACCTCCTTGATTTCTTTATTACCTCTCCAATAACCCATCTAAACCCTACAGTTATGAACCTTGACGACCTATCCTCAGACCACAGCGCTGTCCTACTACTCCTTGAACTTCATCCTTCCCCTATACCTTCTAGACAAACGTTAATTAACGGACTAGTTGACTGGGACTCATTCCGACGACTAACAGAAGACAGACTTGACTTACGAGTGTCACTGAAGACTTCTGACGAGATAGATACAGCTGTACAAACATTAACAGAGACAATACAGACAAGCGTTTGGGACTCTACAAGACCTATTAAGAAACAACGGACTTCTACTGACTTACAACTACCACTTACTATACGGACACTAATAGGAGACAAACGACGAGCTAGAGCACGATGGCAACGGACTAGGACCCGAACTGACAAACAGACTTTCAACAGACTAAGTAGACAACTTACAACAGCCCTAAAGACGTATAACTCACAACGTTTCACAGATTATACCAACAAACTAACCACTGAAGACAAATCCCTTTGGCATGCTACCCGTAGAATCCTAAAACATAAAATAATCCCTTCTCCCCTTCAAAAACCTGACCTGTCCTGGGCAAAGAGTGATGATGAAAAATCAGAGCTCTTTGCTCATTTCCTCTCCAAACAGTTCACTCCTCATCCTGACATCCACGAACCTAATCACACCCAAAAAATAACAAAAGACCTATCAATCCCTTTACAATTATCCCCTCCCCCAAAATGTTTCCATCCCTCCGATGTTTGGTACATAATAAAAAATCTTCCTTCCAACAAAGCTCCTGGCTATGACTTAATTACCTCTTATATCCTCAAACGCCTTCCAAGAAAAGCAGTCCTTTACCTCACATATATATACAATTCCGTCCTTAGAACCACACATTTCCCAATCCTATGGAAGTTTTCCAAAATAATAATGATACCCAAACCTCGAAAACCACCTCATCTACCTTCTTCCTACCGCCCTATCAGCCTACTCCCTGTACTAGGAAAAATCCTCGAAAAGCTTCTCCTACGCCGCATAAACCCTTTAATAGAATCCCTTAAAATCATTCCTGATCACCAGCTTGGCTTCCGTTCCCTCCACTCCACCGTCCAACAGTGCCACAGAGTTGTGGATGTAATTTCCTCTGCTCTTGAGCAAAAAAAGTATTGTTCGGCTGTCTTCCTAGATGAAGCCCAGGCTTTCGATAGGGTATGGCACGTCGGCTTACTTTGGAAGCTCAAGGGTATCCTTCCTTTTACCTATTACCTCATCCTAAAATCTTTCCTGGAAAACCGTTCCTTCCAAGTCTCCTATAACTCCTCGACCTCTTCCATCTTCACTGTAAAAGCAGGGGTGCCCCAAGGTAGCATTTTAGGTCCTATCCTTTATTCCATCTATACGTCCGATGTTCCCCAGCATCCTTCGACAGTTCTAGCTTCCTTCGCCGACGATAAATGTATCCTATCCTCAAATAAGTCTCCTCGTACAGCCTCTGATCATGTCCAACAGCACCTTCTTCTCCTAGAAACCTGGTTTAAGAAATGGCGAATTAAAGTAAACGAAACAAAAAGCTCCCACGTGACCTTCGCTCTAAGGCACGGTATGTGTGAACCAGTTACCCTAAACCAAGTCCTTATTCCTCACTCCAATTCCATCCGCTACCTGGGGCTGCACTTAGATCGTCGTCTAACATGGGCACACCACACTAAACATATACGTCAAACATGCAATACACGCTATAAACTCTTACATAGACTCTTACACAACACATCTAAACTCAACATACAGAACAAAGTACTTATTTATAACACAATAATTAAGCCCACATGGACATATGGCATAGAACTCTGGGGTTGCACCAAGCCTTCCAATTCCTATCGCATCCAATCTCTACAATCCAAGATCCTAAGAAAAATAGTTGACGCTCCCTTCTTTGTATACAATTTTATCCTTCACAACGACCTCAAAGTACCCTTTGTCCGAGAATTAGCCATATCCAGATACAAATCCTTCCACGATTCCCTTTCCGACCATTCTAATCCACTAGTCCACAGTCTGTTTTCCCGGTCCATTCCTGACAATCCGACTAGACGCCTGAAGAGGCAGTGGCCGCGAGACCTCTTAGATAACTAAAATATATTTTATTTATTTAGTTTATATTATTTTCACTTTCTTTATATTAATAAAATCTGTCAGTCAGTAAGTGCTATCACTGGATAGTTTCTTACATCATGTTCCTTCAAGCCACATATTCATATATATTTATTGCTTATAACAATTATATATTGTAGTTGCAGTATTCAAATAAAAGTTAAAAAAAAAAAAAATTGTCTATAACAAGAGTTTTAGTTGAGAAAAACTATTAAAATTAATGGTTTTATCGTAAAAGTTACTTTTACTAGTCACAAAAACATGCTTGTACAGCGTATGTCCACTATCTTAGGACTGTTCTGTCACCGGTCCGAATATCAAATGAATTAAAATAAAATTTCAATCTACTAAGCATAAGCAGGGGGAGTGCATGTATAGAAGGGACTTCCAGGGAAACAAGCTGTGTTCCGATATGAAATTCTAGCAAGGGATAATCATTTCACAAAAAGTTAACACACGTGGCTTGGCAAAATTTCACAGAACTGCGTTGAGCCGCCGCTACAGTTTTGGCTAGTTTTTGGCCAGTCCGGATTATACAATTGTCCAGACTAGCGGGGTCCAGATAAGCGAAGACTCTACTGTAGTAATAGAGATAGCATGTAAAAAAGTGTCTGACTAACATCAAGCTAGAATTTTGTGTATAAGTTAGTCTTTTATTGCCTTTTAAGAATATGGTGGTGGTCAGCTAAGTTCGTCTGGGGACATAGCCTGGCAATAGGCATTTGCCAGGCTATCTCCCGCACACAAACTTGCCAAAAGATGCAAAGAGGAACCAAAAGATTGACTTATACACAAAATTCTAGCTTGATGTTAGTCAGACACTTTTTTGCACGCTATCTCCTGAACTATTACATACATAGCTGTATAATGCCTTTGAAAAGGCCTTAAGCCCTTTAGGGGCTGGTTTCAAGAGCGAAGTAAATAAAATGCGTTCAAATTTATTGGACGAGGCATTGATTATAAATATAAATAAAAATAAACTGTACAAAAATTGGTATATTTTAATATATTATAATCATAATTTAAATATTATAAGACAAAAAAACAAACTATTAAACATAACTAAAAAAGACAAACAAAAAAAAATCATAATTACATTTAATTTCATTCTTTCTCGCTAATTACCTGAAATGCAAAAATTCAGAGGCACATTGATTTACATTTAATATTGTATTCATTTTTTTTTTCTTTGAGCATTTATTATATTAGTATAATAATATTTAGTGCTTTTACCAAAAAATAAAATAAATAAAAATGAGTGAGTTTTTTGGCAAATTAAAAGTTAAACTTATTTGGGAAGCGAGTTTAACAGTCTTAAAATTTATAAGAAAATGGGGGAAAAAAAATCTGTACGCATATTTTCTTTAAAAAAAACCTACTTATTCACACTCAGTGGACGTACAACTTAGAATCAAGTAAATTTAACAAAATCACAAAATTAAATTGTTGCTCTATGACAAAAAATACTGAATTGTGTTGGCAAATTTGAATAAACCTTCTTCATTTTTTAAATGAAATTTTCATTAAGTATAATATATATATATTTTTTTAAAAAAAATATTAACTAGTTTAAAAAAAGGCACATCTAATGTTTAATGAATATACATAATGGATTTAAATAGAACTAGAACTTAAAATAAATTAGAATCTTAGAATGAATGAATTAATGACTTTTGGTGTTTTTGAGAAGTAGCGCCGCCAAATTTATGGAAAATTTCAAAATTTTATTTATTTGCAATATTTATATCAATGAAAAATTTAAATGGAAATTGTTGCATTACCTCCACAAACAGACAGACGGTTTTTTAAAAACAACTTTTTTTGGAATCAGAGGGCCTTAAAACGTGAAAAAAATCTCACAGTCAAATTTTTAAGCCATCACAATATTTTTAAATTTTTTTTTCGTTCGAAAAAAAACAAAAACTTTTAGAATTAGTTTGTCAAGTAAAAATGCTCTACAGATCCAACCTTGCCAATTTAACAGGTGTGAACTTGTTTTAGGCTGCTATCAATAAGCAATTTTAAGGTATGCTATGATATGGGATTACTTAATGATAATTTTATTGGTTTTCTTTATGTTGTAATACTTCAGGTTAATCTACAGATATTATTTTATTTTATTTTACTTACTAAATGTATGCAAACAATATGTTGAATTTTATTATTATGAATATAAATCCAAATTTAAATTAAAGGCTTAAGAAAAAACTAAGTGAGTAATAAAATCAAATAAAAAAATGAAGAGTTCAAATTTGTTCTGAACATTTTCATAATAGAAAAACCATTGATTACATTCTTATAATACAATGAAAAGTAAAGAAAATAAAAAAATATATGGCAAGATTAAATTTCCCATCTCTATTTGAAGCAGAACTTTTGAAATATNATTAAAAAGTAAAGGTAAATATGAGTCTATTTCATTCAAATATTTACTTACATTATATAAACTTTAAATTAAGTCATCATTGATAAGTTTTTTGTTTTTTTAACTTATGTAATTTAAGTACTGTATACATATATATTTGTATGACTGTGTTTTGTCACAAATAGACTGATAGTCCACAGCACACATACAAAAAAAAAAAAATGATCGGAAATTTAGTTGGGGTCTTTACAACAAACTATACATCAAAAATCTCTATAAAAGAAATTTTTTTATGTTCCACGATTTCTCTATGTGAAGTGTTTGTATGTAAAAGAAATTCTATACAATAATATGCTTTCCGGAACCATCAATTTCGTTATATAGAGTTCCGACTGTATTTATTCATAGTAATTAATTCATTATTTCATTTCATAGTAAAATCATCATAAATGAACAGGTTATAAAATTGAGCAGTTTACTGATAATAATCAATAAGTTATAACATAAGTTGTAGTCAAAGCTGTTCAGTACTAAAATCAGTAGCTATTGTGATTTATTGACAGTTGCTGTTAATCTATTATGTTCTTTGAGGTATTATATCCCTAGTCATCCAGTTAACTTTACTTAATGTAATGTCCTGATAATAATAAAGGGGAAACCAATCTAATTTACAGTCCGTGCCAAAAATATAAATTAATGGTTGATTTTAGAGTTGTTTCACTGTTTTTTTTTACTTGTTTCACCTCAAAATACACATTTTGTTGTAGCTACAAATAAGCTTCTTCTATTTTAAGTAATCTAAATTAAACAAAAATATGCAGGCAAAGTATGAGTCAAACATAATAATAGACAAAAAAAACCCTTAAGTATGTACGTAGAAATAAACACATGTTTGAATGGAATTTCATAAAGATTTTAACATAAATTTTTGGTTCAATAAGCAAGATGCGCAGAATGAAATGCTGTAAAATACCCTCTAAAATATATAATTTCGTTTATTATGCAGAGGATGCTGCTAAATGGTTCTTAATCATTGTTAATTGGTTGGTGTGATTAAAATAGCTTGGAACGGTCCCACCAAAAACTATTGCATTAAACATTTTCCATTCAATTTTTTGTTTATTGCAATCAAAGCCAAGATTGTTGGATTTTTAATAGTAGGAAAAGTATTGTTTTCACCAAAAAATTTTTTTTTTCGAGATTTCAACGGAATTATCCGTTTTAGGTTTTTTTAAGACCTCCTGAGTGGTTTTCAGCATGACGTATGTATGTGTGTGTGTATGTATGTATGTATGTGTGTTATCATCGTAGCGTCCAAGGTATTTAACCTAGAGAGTTGAAACTTGGCAGAAAAATCAGTCCTGACCTGTAGTTGTGCCGCCCGGAAAATCAACTTTTTCCGCCATCTTGAACCCAGTTTGCTTAGTCAGCAAAAATTTAAAAAAATCGTAATAAATCGAAAATGGTCCTGATCGAGTTGAAATTTGGCACGAATGTACCTCTCTGTATGACAAACAAGCCCGCCAAATTTCATTTTGATATTGGCCGCCATTTTGAAGTTATAAATTTTTGAATTTTTAAACTTTGACGGTTAATAATACTGAAATTACATATAGGTTTTTGACTTATAGCATATCGTTGGAACCGGAAAAAATTAAGGAACAAATATAAAAAAACCTGATGAAATTCTATTAATTAGTTTAAAAGTTATAAGTGAATATAATTATTTATTAGTGCGATAATTTTGATGACGTCAAAGTTTGTTTACATCTGTTTAAATACTGCCAAACTTCAAATAATTAAATAAAATATAGGTATTCAAAATAAGGTTTTTTTAAAGAATGATAATAAATCAGTTAGTTTAGAACGGTCACCCATCCAAGTACTGACCACGTCCATTGCTGCTCACGTGGCCTCTGAAGTGAGGAAAAGTTCCGAGGTCTGGTTCGAGGTACCACGAACCAGATTTTTTTTATTTTTATTTATTTATTTATTTTTTTTTTAAAATATTTTACAAGTAATTCTCTGTTAATTGAACCCAATATTTAATATAATTATTTAAAAAATTAAAATTTTTAATCTCTTACAGTTATGTTTAAAAGTTCTGTAGTTACTGGTGATGCATAATTATGATTTAATTAGTATACCACCAACAAATCTAATTTGACTTAAGAAAGAAGTTATCATATATTAAAAATAATGATATTATACAGCATCACTAAACATATTAAAGCTGCTATTACAACATAAAGAATAAAATCAGAAGCATTAAATTTGCACGTTGTTGCCGTGGAAAAACCTGCTATGTGCAATTCTTTTATTATTTTTTTCAGAAGTTTATAGGGAAACAGATTATCTTTCTATTAAAAATACCTGGAATGTGAATTTCTTAATAGATTTTGAATGAATTCATCTTCAGACGCAGGCGTCATTTTCAGCTATGTGAATTTTCAAATGAAAACTTTTATATAAAATATTTATTTTATTAAAATTAATTTAATAAAGCATTAATAACAAACAAATATTTGGAGGCCTCTGGAAAATAAATTCCTTTCAGGTATATAGCTGAAGGCTGTTTAAACCTAAATATCAAAACATTTTGTGTCGCACTAGAGTAGTTAGATTTTTGTTTCCTCTCTCCTGTAAAATTATTGAAATTGCACATAGCAGGTTTTCTCACGGCAACGACGATAATCAAATCAATAATTATACACATTCTATTTTTTTACTCCATCAACATTAATTCAGTTAAATAAAATAAATATTTAACTAAACAGGGGGAATAAAATTAAAACATAAATTAATCAACTAATTTTTTTTTATTACTTTTAACATTTTTTATGAAGCATTTTTACACAGAAAGCTATTAAAAAGTAAAGGTAAATATGAGTCTATTTCATTCAAATATTTACTTACATTATATAAACTTTAAATTAAGTCATCATTGATAAGTTTTTTGTTTTTTTAACTTATGTAATTTAAGTAGTGTATACATATATATTTGTATGACTGTGTTTTGTCACAAATAGACTGATAGTCCACAGCACACATACAAAAAAAAAAAAATGATCGGAAATTTAGTTGGGGTCTTTACAACAAACTATACATCAAAAATCTCTATAAAAGAAATTTTTTTATGTTCCACGATTTCTCTATGTGAAGTGTTTGTATGTAAAAGAAATTCTATACAATAATATGCTTTCCGGAACCATCAATTTCGTTATATAGAGTTCCGACTGTATTTATTCATAGTAATTAATTCATTATTTCATTTCATAGTAAAATCATCATAAATGAACAGGTTATAAAATTGAGCAGTTTACTGATAATAATCAATAAGTTATAACATAAGTTGTAGTCAAAGCTGTTCAGTACTAAAATCAGTAGCTATTGTGATTTATTGACAGTTGCTGTTAATCTATTATGTTCTTTGAGGTATTATATCCCTAGTCATCCAGTTAACTTTACTTAATGTAATGTCCTGATAATAATAAAGGGGAAACCAATCTAATTTACAGTCCGTGCCAAAGGAGAGTTATTTTTTTTTCTTTGGGGATTTTAGTCCCGTTCGACTGCACATAGGGTCATTACAGGACGGGGGGTTATCCGACCACTTTACTCATCTACTCGATGAGATCATCAGTGTGAAACGAGAGTTATTGCCAGTGACACACAGATTGGCCAACCTCTGAGGGAAAAAATAAAGCCACTACATTCACCTTCTTATCCAGAGGGCAAACCTTGAGCTCTCGTTGGCTCCCCAACCCATTTGCTTGTTTTTCCTGCGATGTCAACGCACTAACTCTCGTTTGGCACAGACTGTACACACTGTATCTGGTGACTCGAACACCTTGTATCTTCAAGTTTGGTATTTTTTTTAAAGATGTTGTTGTTAATTCATTGTACTCTCGTATTATAGGTATTTGTAGCTAATTAAGAAATGTAGGATTATTATTTTTTTAAACTGAGAATACCACTAGAATAATAAAGAATTTGATTCCTGAACATTTTGCATTTAACACGAGAGGGTGAGAAACTAAACAAGTGAGTTGTTGATTGAATTTGTAAGAATTGATAGTTAATACGATATGTGAAATATTGGAGGCAAATGGATATAAGTGGAATCTCATATCACATGATAAGACCTAGGGGCATGAAAATCATCTACTTTGAGAATCAGATGATTTGATTATTTTGTTGGCGGCTAATGGAAACATTAAACTGAGATTTTTCAAAATTCCATTTGAAAAATATTTTAGTTCTTCAGAACAAAAAGATACCTTTGGTTAAGGTCAGAAGCAAAAATTATTATAATTCAAAAAGCATTAATAGAAACAACTAACCTAAGTCAACATTCAGGATAATTTGGTTACTAAAATATTTTAAACTAGGCTCAAAATATTCTTTTAGTATATTTCCTTTTAGTCAACAAAATCAACTAAAATTTCATCTAAAGAAAGAATGCCAGCAAAAAAGTTAACAAATCACAGTACATAAGCTAATTCATTTATATACTTTTTATGTTTTTTTGATATTTTCCAGTTTATTTGATAAAATTGAAGTTAGCAACTGTTGAAGTGTAGATATGAGAGAGTTACTGAGGTACGGTCTAAAGAAAAAACTTATTTACCAACTAGTTTCGTAAAATATATTTACATCATCAGGGTAACATATATGAACACAATACAAGACTTTAGTGTACGTTCTATGGTAAAGTTTGGAATGTGAATGAGTAAGGTTGAAGGAAACAGAGTTTAAGGACTGGATTAGTTAGAGGAACAGAGAGGTGGGGAACAAAATGGAGATGAGAGGATTAACAGTAAGTAATCAGGTAAAGGTTGCAAATAAAGAAAAGGGTAAAAGGTGGTGGGTTGCCTTAACTTAAAGATATTACAACAAACACTTAAAAACTAAAGTAACAAAAATATATATTGCACGGTAGGTAAACTATAAATAAGACTCTATTAACAATTAAAGGCAAGACTAGAACGGAGAAGAATATACAAATTAAAAATTAGAAATAATGTTATGATAACAGATACTAAGGTTATTGGTGTCAGTTCTAAAATTAACGGTGTTATTAGTTTTAGATATATAGTACATTTCAAGGACATTTCTTCTATAAAAATTAGGTTCTTGAGCAAGGACTAAGGGATTCGAGAAATCAAAATTGTGGTTAGTGGAATAGAANTTAGTCCTTGCTCAAGAACCTAATTTTTATAGAAGAAATGTCCTTGAAATGTACTATATATCTAAAACTAATAACACCGTTAATTTTAGAACTGACACCAATAACCTTAGTATCTGTTATCATAACATTATTTCTAATTTTTAATTTGTATATTCTTCTCCGTTCTAGTCTTGCCTTTAATTGTTAATAGAGTCTTATTTATAGTTTACCTACCGTGCAATATATATTTTTGTTACTTTAGTTTTTAAGTGTTTGTTGTAATATATTTAAGTTAAGGCAACCCACCACCTTTTACCCTTTTCTTTATTTGCAACCTTTACCTGATTACTTACTGTTAATCCTCTCATCTCCATTTTGTTCCCCACCTCTCTGTTCCTCTAACTAATCCAGTCCTTAAACTCTGTTTCCTTCAACCTTACTCATTCACATTCCAAACTTTACCATAGAACGTACACTAAAGTCTTGTATTGTGTTCATATATGTTACCCTGATGATGTTTATTTGATAGTTTTTTCTCTCCAAAAAAAAAAAATTGATTATCGAAGCCAACTAAATGATTGAATGTTTAATAGATTGATTGAAAAAAATAATAAAAAAATTTACTACAATTTATTGTGTATAGAGGTAAAGCAGATGTGAAAACACTAGAATGACTAATAAACTGGTAAGAATTAACAAATTTATCTGAAAATTGATATTACTGAAATAAATGAAAGTGTTTACAAGACAATGAAATGGATAATTTGCACAGGCCCTTATTATATGATTCAATAGTAATAATAACATATTTACATTAAAATTTTTAAAAATAAAATTTATTATACTAATAAAAATGTTTGTATTAATTTCCTATTTATAATCAATTTAATTATGATAATATATAAAATAATAATGTACATTAAACATTAAAAAAATATAAATATATACTTTTTGTTTTAAATTGCATAAAAAAATGATATTATTGAAAGAGATTTATCCTCAGTCAATATTAAAGATATTTTGACAGCAAGTGTAAATGACATCTATCTAGAATAGGTAATACTATCTAAGGATACTAATCAAAATTAACTCTTTGAGCTATGTAGGTATACCAGGCATGATGTACTTGCATTACAACTTTAAGCATTAGGATTTACCGTCATTACCAATTAGTCAATTGCCTTTGAACAAAAAGATAGGAGTTATCATTTTGTACTACTAAATACTGACCACAGAGAGAGACAGAATATATTTATACATATATTGTAAAATGGACAAAGAGGAGGGGGTTAAAGATTTCAGCAAAAATGACCCCACCTTAAGGCATAGCTGCTTGCATTTGCCAACCCATATAAGGTTCAAAGAGTTAACTTTTTTCTTGTGGTTGCCGATTGCATGGCATCACATTATTTATAACAAAATAATTATGAATAAAAAAAAAATAACCACATGAAACCAACATATTACAGATTTAACTCCGTTAATACATTTAGCGTGCAATCAAAATCAGTAACCAAATCGACCAATTGTGTCATGGCTAAGGGTCCAATGGAAAGTAGCGGTTGATCAAAATACACTGGTTTGGGTTGAGTGTGAAGCTATTGTGAGTGCTCATGTTTCCAAATTTGTTTATTTTTATAGTGCAGTAGAGCGTCGATTATCCAATTTGTGGTGGTTCGGATAATCAAAATTCCCCCCAAAAATTAAAAAATTAGAAGGGAAGATGTAAAAATAATCAAACTCGTTTATACACAAAGCATCTTTGTTTTATTTATCAAGTACATAGTGAATAAATAGACTGCCAATTAGTGTGGCACATAGCTTCCTCGCATCCAATCATGTACTTTATTTCTGTATTAACCTTAACAATATTGTTATATTACTTTATTGTTATATTGGATATTGTCTAAAAACTTGTAATAGTTTTAGCGATATTTAACACTTTATAGCGGGTTCGCTGTTGGTATTACTAAAAAATTGTATTTGAAAAAAAATGTTTGTCTCATTAAAAAGATGAAGTTTGATTTTTTCCCCAGCCTAAATTTCCAATTTTAAATTTTAAGTTCACGTTTACGTGAGCGTTACACTTGGACGGATAACGTTGTCCAACAAACTCGTCCTGAGCATTAGTATAATGAACATGTATACCAAATTTTATCAAAATCGGTCAAGAATTACTCAAGTTATCGTCGGACGTTTCAAAATTCGCGGACTCACAGACCGACACACAGACAGACAGACACGAGACCAAAAATGTTCCCTGATGTCTGAAACGGATTTCTGTCTTGGAATTTTTAAAATCGGAGGCATACAAATTTTTTGTCCTCGAAAGTGAACACAATGCTTCCGTTACCTTCGGTAAGCTCGGAAGCAAAATGTCAGTTGTATCACCTTATAGATTAATTTTGCGTAAAGAAAGTTGTATAAAACCAAGTGAATGCAGCATCTTCCAACAATTCAGATTTCGGTTTGTTCTTAGTTTTACGATATAAACTGCCCTACCCATTGACAAGATTAAGTGAATATGATAGAATCAGAATTATTTTGTATTCCCGTAATCGTTGATGTACCAACACTGAACTTTAATGCCTGACCTGTTACACCTTTCTTCAGCCGCGTAATAATTTTCATTTTATCTTTAATGAAAGCACTGCTCATTTCCTTTTTGTCGACATGTTGTAAGTTTTACTTAAAATATCTGACCACTAACTAATTCAATGTAGACCTCACAATGATTAGATTTGAAACTGAGAGTATTGGCATAAATGACCAACAGAATGGAAAGGTATTAAGTATTTTTTTATATTTTTTTTTTCCATGAAGCCAGTTCGGATAATTGCCGCTCTACTGCATTTAGTTTCTGAATAGTAGCAAATAAAAATTCACGAAAGAAGGATGCTGATGTTTTCAACTTTTAAATCAAGCGCCAAGAAGGTAGCATATCTGGATACGATAAAAGCCTTGGCAACGGCTCCAGAAGGACCATCAAAGCAACTAAAGGTTTATGAACAGTATCGGTTGCTTAGGCTGGTCTTTCTGACACACCAGTTGCTTCTAGGAAAACCAGTATTTCGATAGCACCCTTAAACTTTTAACAGAGTTGCTGCATTTTGAATATTCAGGGAATTACTATTATCATCTCCACCGAACAACATAAACATAAATAAAACCTCAATTTGTAAAAAAAAACCTGTCTAATTTGTCATTAAATACTTAAGGCTAAATTAAAGTAAACAATATTAACAGTTAATGTTCTTTGTCAAAAAACAAAATTAATTATAGTTAATATTCATCAATATATATTATAATATATAATTATTCATACAATATTTTAATTTTCAATACTAGACACATAAAAATATTATATTAATAGTAAATATAAAAATCTATTAAATACAACAATGAATAAATACACGATTAGGAGTGAGTGTGATGCCACTAGTTTTGCAGTAATTATTATATAATAATATATTACAAATTACTTTTTGAGGCAAGATTGATGAGATATAAAATTTAATACATTAAAAAAAATGTCTAATACTATTTTCCATTTGTTAAATATTAAATTAATGATTGATATATACATTTATTTTTATTTAAATACCCTTTAATCTGTTAATATATAATTGTTTAAAAGCTGATATAAATAGACGAAAAATTTTATTAATTTTTTTTTAATCCTATGGGTGAAAAATAACTACAGTAAAATGATTTGATGAATTAATTTTTTTTTGAAAATTCACATTAAAAAAAAAATCCTTTAGTCAAACATATTTTTTAGATAAAAAGTATATCTGAATCTATAATCATTTTTTAATCTTCCTAAAAATAATATAATAGATTTGGAAACAACAAAACAGAGTAAAAACATAGGCCTTATATGGTATATTTACAAAAAAAAGAAATTAATTAGGTATATAATTTATAAAAGTGAGCATTTTTTTATTTTATTTAAATGTTGTACATTATTTTGAAGCATAATTTATACTTTGTATAATGTCCTGTGTATTACATAATTATCCTATTACACTAAAACTTTAGGGCCTAGAAGTCTAGGTTCCTTCATTTTTATTCATCCTGATTCTAAAACTAACAGGTTTCTAAGGTCCTCCTATAGGTTGTCTATCCCCCTTTTTCTAGGATGGCCCTTGGGTAGCCGTACGAGGTCTTAAACAGAAATAATCATCATCCTTAAGATAGACAGTTCCTTATAATGTTGGTTTAGTTCTGTGTTAGTTAGTACATAAATATTCTTTGTGTAGTCCAGGAGGATAGCGTGCAAAAAAGTGTCTGACTAACATCAAGCTAGAACTTTGTATACAAGTCAATCTTTTAGCGCCTTTTAAGAATATGTGATCGGCTAAGTTCGTTTGCGGGACATAGCTTGGCAGTAGGCATTTGAAAAAAAAAAACCGTCGGAGAGCGGCCATGTCTCACCAATNTAAAAAAAAAAAAAAAAAATGGTGGAGAGCGGCCATCTCCTGCCAATTATGGTGGACAGTTTGATTTTCATGATCCTAAGTACAGAATTAGTTATAGTTATATAGAATTAGTTAGTTATAGTTATAGTTCTGTACTAAGTACAGAATTAGTTAGTAGACCAAAAATCAAGTCGTTATTTTCACACTTGATAGGTGATAGGGTTAGTTATTCAAATATTACTAAAAATCAATGTGGTCATCTGTCAAAGGACAAACTAATATCAACTTGATTTTCGGTCTACTAACTAATTCTGTACTCAGGATCATGAAAATCACATTGTTTAAAAGGGGGCCATCATTAGCCAGCTCCCAATTTTGTACAAAATCACAAACCTAATCATGGTTTTATTACAGGATCTAGGTTGCCATGGTCAGTAGGTATGATTTTTAAAAACCTTTGCAGTTTGAAGCTGCCACTTTTTCTGATTTGATCCTGCCTTGAGATTTTTTATCTCCTTCAGGTAAAGTTACCTTTTCAAAGACACAAATAAAGAAATTACTTATCTTTATTGAGCTATTTTCGTTTCAACTTTGTTTCGTGTCATCTTCATTTTTTTTTTTTTTTTTTTTTTTTTTTTTTTTTTTTTTTTTTTTTTTTTTTTTTTTTTTTT